>OX578136.1:58165771-58423271 GCA_951213105.1 Amaurobius ferox
CTTATTGAAAGTTGTATGAAGAGCACATGTAAAAATAAAATAACCCAACTTTTGGCTTGAGGATAATTCCTTTATAAATAAAACAGGTACTAAATACCCCTCGTTTCCTGTTCCATATATAAAGTAAGCATTTGAAATCTGAATATATATCGAACCATAAAGGAACATGAAAGCAAGGTACCAAAAATTGGCCAGGGGTGTGTGACCCCCGCTCCCCGATTAAGTCGCGATGATACTCCCGGTAGCCGGCACACTGCTATGGAATAGAATACATATGTATCCAAAAATATACACTGAAACAAAGTCACATAATTAGCCTGTATTGGTGGAATCATTGACTGAAGAAATTCTGTATCTAGTCAAGCTAATACTAATAACTTTTAATCAATATTCCACAATATACCCTTCATCTGATGTTACAATTAAAAACCAGTATGATTAAAGCAATAAGATTGAACTGCAATATTTGATTACCTTATGAATAGCAGAAAAAGGTCCCACAATATACACCTCATTGTTCACCTGCATCCCAACTTCATAGGACGAGAAACAACTATACCAACTACACTTGTATTGAAGACTAGGATTTAAAGCTGGTAATATTACGTTTCACTTAATCTTTTATTTAAGTACAAACGATAGCAATCAGTCACGGTTATGCCAGAAAAAACCCTTTAATGATGTCACTTAAAAACATTTTTGGAAAACCTTGTTTTATCGTACCATGCAGGAAACAGAAGTCGCAAGCATATCGATCAATAGCATTACTATGCAATCGTTTGCTACGTTGAAGACCCTGACCGCCCGACTCGTCCGAGGACTTAGAGCAGCTATTTGGACGGCCGGGAAGCGTTTGCTACGTGTAAGTTGGTTTATAATGATGTTTCTAAACACGTTTTTGTGCAAGCATGAATTCCATATAATAATATAGTTGATTTCAAATTGAAAATCCCTTCGTTTATCGTACAATCGATAACCGGTAGTACCATTCTTGTGCTTATATATAGATAAATCTAGAAAGCTTAAACTCAGATCTTGGTTATAAGGAGTTTCAGTTACTATAAGACAATTTAGATAAAAATCAAAGTCCGTAACATAATCTTTTCTACTACAAGCTAATAAAATATCATCAACGTATCTTATGTATAAAATTCATTTAAGAGATGGATACCTTCTTCATATTTGTTTAAATATATGTCTACTAGAACAGGTGGATGAAGAATATCCTCCACCCATAGGGATACCGTGTAGTTGTTTACAGTAATTCGTACCATCATATTGAACGGTTTCGAACAGAGCCATTTCAACCAAACTCTTAAATTTACACTTTGTAGTACTGGATTGCATATTATATTTATCAAAAATTTCCATCACAATGTCAAACAAATCATTGATATCGAAACTATGATAATCGAAAACTATGCATAAACTACAGTAAGTACAAAAAACCCATCTCTAGCAAATCCGTTACAAATAAGTAGCTATAGACCAAGACTAAGGATAAAAATATTATGTAACTTATCTCTATAATAGAAAAAGGGGATGATGGGAATAATAGTATACAAAAATCATTATTAAATTGATAAATATATAAAAATATGATAGAGCAAACATGGCAAAAATGAGAAAAGGCATTAACAATTAGCACAAGCTGAAAGATCAAGACATGGAGAACAATCAGTTGAAACTACATAAAAAGTGATTAATTCGGAATTGCACACTCTTCAAGACAACCATATAATCCGAATTAAAACCGAAAGAATAGCCAGTTTCGGACAATGGCGATAGTATTTAAAAACAGAAATATAAACTTACATGTATATAAACTTACATGTGCTGTGGCCACGTGTGCTTGCCAACTGAACGTAAAGCCACATTACACAAAATTCCCGGTCAAAGTGAATGGAAATCGTAATGAACTGAATGAACTTGAACGGTAAAGTTTTAACAGTAAACCTTCAAAAATAGGAACCAGTATAGGACTCAGGACAAGTGGAAAGTCAGATTAAAAGAATTTGAGAAATTCATAAAAATGTGTTATCCATGCAAGGATAAATAATGCAATAGTAAAATTGCTATGTGGTGTATTTGAAATTATTAATAACATTAGTAACAAAAAATTCCGGATAGTGGTAATTTTGACAAATCTGTTAAATATTATTGATGTGGAGATAATGATAATGAGGATCAGAATGTCTATGTATTTGAAAAAGCTGGTTAAAAATGTTTCTAAATAATTGAATATAATTACAAAAACGATATGATTGCTGCTTAATGATGGTGAAATTATAAGAATACTTTTTATCAAATAGATTAGTAACAACATGATTAAGGAGTGTATCTAAATTTAAATCTAAATAATTGAGAGTTTGACTAAAACACTAGGCTCATTACGAAGTAATTCTAGGTTAGAAGGGCAAAGATTAATATTAATTGTATAGGAATCATCAATGATAATACAAATTAAGTCGTAAACATATCAATATATAATATAAGAATTAGAGAAAAAATGACTTTTATAATAATAAAGTTAGCTAGAATACTGCTACTGCAGCCCCCTTGAAGTACGCCAGATGTTTGTACATATATGCTAACACCTTAGATAAGATAATTGTTGTATAACACAAAGTGCAATAGCATAGGAAAATTATTAACTTTAAATGGAGCATGATTGGAAGAGATATAATCATTACAAAGAGAGATAATAACTTTATATAAATCTTTAATATCTAAATAAATAAATAAGTTGGTATCACATCTGATTTCAAATAAATAAGATTAAGCACACAACTTTGATAGAAGGTATTTTATTACACTTCTTATAAAACGTACAAAATGGGAAAAGGCCAGAGCGCTTTCGAGCGTTAATACTGATGTAGCCACTGATGAAGAGCGTATTCAAGCTCGAAAGCGCTCTGGTCTTTTTTCATTTTGTACGTCTTATAAGAAGAGTAATAAAAGACCTTCTATCAAAGTTCTGTGCTTAATCTTATTTACTTTAATATTTATATTATTAAATTGGTCTTTCAAATCAAAGGTATGGAAACCAATAATAATTGGAAGCTTGCTAAGATGATTAACTAAATCAAAACTTGTTTAAAATGAAATATCTTGAAGCCTTAAATTTAAGAGAGTCATTACTTCTATTTAGCAAGTACTTACAAGTAACAATTTAGCAAGTACTTACTAGCAGTAGTGGTAAAGGTATTATGTTCACAAGTGTCCGTTCTAAAACTGAGAGGTGATTTATGGAATTTAGGAACCAAAGTAACATATGGAAATTTATAAAATTCACAATTAATATTTAATTGTGTATATAATTTTAGTATTTTAGTTTTGATTTTGATAGACTGATTATTAAAGGGTTTAAAAATATGATTATTTTTAAATAAGTCTGTAACAGAGAAACCTAATATTTTTTACAAACAATGGCAAAATTATTAGATGCTTTATCTACATAAGTTATGACAAAATGTTGTTGTAGTTCTTTTATAGCAGAAAGGAGTTTTTTAAAAGAATAACCAGGCTTCGTAAATTTGATGTTTATAATTACGTTTTTAAGAAGATGTAGATACTTCAATAGGGATGGAATGCTTCAATAGGAATGGAATAATAATCCATTAATATTAACTAATCCATTATTAATTAGTTAATTAGTCATTAATTATTAGTTAGCTAATTCATTAATATAATTTTCGCGAAAAGTAAGATACTCCAGTGATAACTAGTGTTTTTGCTCCTGAATGGAACGAGTTTAATTTTGCGAGAATGATGGGAGTACCTTATTTGACCGACAAAGCTCTAGATTTTGATTTTGTGGTACAACTTTTTTTGTGTATGTTTACATGAGAGAAAAAATGATTATTTTCTAAATATATATCAAAAAAATTCATCACAGTCTGTAGGAATAATCACATACCTGATGCCCACTTCAGATTTTTATTTTATATGTATTTAGAAAATGATGCCGTTTTCCTACATAAGATTCGAAAAATTACGCTTTTGTGCGGAAACATGAACATAAATTGGATTTTTATTAATTCGATTTCATTAAAAATCAGCATTTTTTATAATTTAAAATAAAATAATGGCATACAATTTCCCTTCAAATTTCTTAAATTTTTTAAAAGATATCAAGATATTTATAGAGGACGTAAAATGTGAGAATGGCCCATGATACATCCTAAAAGATAGTGTCAGTCATTTTCTATAAAACTATATATAATATAAGTGTAAAGTGTCTGTAAACCTAACAAGAGTAAAGGACATTTAATATTTTACAATATTAATCCCCAAAATTCACAATATCTCAAGAACGGCAAGTATAAAAGATGTATAAAATGTTTGCTAATCTAACAAGTGTAGAAATATTTATTATTTTACAATTCTTTTCATTTTAATCCCCAAAATTCGCAATATCTCACGATCAGCATGTTATGCATAAAATGATTTTCATTTAGCTTCTTTGTTACAGTTATTGTTTCATTTTATAAAATTAATTTTCGAAATAATGAATATGGAATATTTTTTAATTAAGCTCTGAAATTCAGTTATTCAATTTAATTTGATGATCCCGAAATTCCAAAAATGTGCAATATCTCGAGAACCGTGTATTTTTTTTATGAAAAAAGTAAACTTTTTGTTAATATTATTTTTTATAATTATTTTGTCACTTTTTACTTTCCGAAATATAATTTAAAAAAAGGAGTTTGTTTTCTAATTTAGTTGTCCTTAAATTCAATAGTTTTCTTCTATTTACCACTTTAAATTGTCTAACCAAATTTCCGTCAAATTGGTTTATTTTATTTAAAAATATCGTCCCTACAGATTCAAGCAGACTGTATTCATACGCACATTCACACCAATTTAAGGACTGATATATATATATATATATATATAATTTGTTAAAACTTGTTTAGGAGTTTATAAAGTATGCATTTTAATCCACATTCTAAATTTCGGGTAAAATATATTTTTATTAAAATTCTAAATTTTGGAAGCAACAATTTCTCGTCTGTCGCTTGAGAAAGTAAAAATATGATTTTAGTGAAGAAGCGTAACTGTATCGTCGTGACCAAATATGTCAACCCATCTTTGACTATGTGGGCCTGCATTTATTACAAGACAATCTCACTCCATCCTACTTAAACATACGCAAATGAATCGCAGAAAAAAAAATCGGACAAATATCGTTCTTCATATTTTTTTTTCTTTCACCTTTTTAGATCTATTAGCAATGCTAAACAGCGCTCACGCAGAGATCATGCAAAGTAAACAACCGGAAATCAATAAATGTGCGAAAGGTTCTACAGAAAAATCTCGGGAATGGAATAAGAAAGGAGAGAAAAAAGGAGGGAATTTTTAAAATATGAGAGGGATTTTTTTAGCATTCCTTCTGGTAGCAGTTGAACCGATTGAAAATTCGAGAATTTAGACGTTTTAATGCTTAAATAAACCATAATTGATTTATAGGAATTTTATTTTATTTTTGATGGTATATTTAAGTGTTTTAGCTTTCGAAGGAGGGATTTTGTTTAAAATAAGAAAAAAAATTGTATACATTTGAAATTCTCTATTATTAACCTTTATCTTAAATAATATACAAATATTTGACAATGCCATTTGCAATGATTTTAAGGATGCATGTTACCCTAGAATCGGTGAAATATAATGAAAATTTAATGTGCTTCAAGTGAACGGTAATAGCTAGCATTTTAAGCGTATACAACAAGTAAATAAAATCAGTTTAAAAAATTTAAAATGCATTTAATTTTTTTTAGTTTTAAAATCTTTAAATTAATACTTTTCAGTTTTTTCAACAAGTTAAGTGTGTTTAAAATATTAAAATTTCAACAAATGTTTTTCATGTCTTCAGTATTTTTTTTTGTATATTCACAATGATTTACTCAATGGAATTAAGGATGCAATATATTGAAAATAAAAAATTTCAAAAAGGAAAATGTAAAAGAAATAATGTTTTTTCCTGAGTCTTTGTTTCAGATATTTGCGTTTTATTTCTTTTATAACAAAATAAATTTATTAATTGTAAAATTGATTTCCAAAGTTATAAAGTATTCTCTTATAAACATAATAAAAATATCGTTGCAGAATTTGAAACAATAAATAGGAAGAAAAAAATTTAAAATTGTTAATATTTTTTCACTTTAAAATGTTTTAATTTCTACGCATAATATTCTTTTCTTGTTAAAACCATTTTTTCTAATAACAACTTTTAATAATATGAGTAACAGCTAAAGGAAAATGCTTAAATAAAACAAAACCATTCAAAGTCTACCGAGTCCTCATAAAAATTATATAAATGCAAACGTTTATCATTCATTATTAGTGCAAATATGTTCATTTTGTAAGACAATTTACATTCGATTGGTAATTGGGAAGATCATACAATATACAACATGCTGTCTAAACCATTCCCGTGACCAGCAGCAGGGTTTTAGAAGAACTCAGGCAGAAGTAAGTTTGACTAGGCCAATTATTTCCCTCTTTTATAATATTAATCCTATCTTCATTATAAAAATCCTTTTCCTTGATATTTCCCTCCAAAATAACTTCACAGAGATTACTAACATTGATATGCTGTGTTATCGGATTGGTTCAGCAATTTGAACAATCCGGAAAATCAAAGATATTTCATCTGCAATATGCTTTCTAGTTTTATATAATGCAGTGACTTTACCTCACTTCTTCTACTTTCATTTAGCGTAAGAAAAGGCAGCCATAACTAATATAAATTCATTGTACTACATTCAGATCATATTTCTAAATCGAGGAGTTTCACAGTTGAACACATAAACACAGTTAAACACAGTTTCACACATAAACGTCACAAACTTAAAATACAAAATTTTACCTATAGATATCATTTGCAATTATAGAACTTGAATTTTCACTTTCAATATAATCCATTCTAAGAGACAATAAAGCTTCATCAATCAAGATATATAAGACTGCTACTTGTGAAAAGAAAACTTTCAGTACTATCTTAAAGAAAGCATACATGTGAAAATCAGATGATTCGATTAGTGTCTTCTCTTAACAACTGCTAAGGAAGAAATGTTCAAGATAGTTATTTCTCAGAAATTGTTCAGAGTTTTTTGGCCTGAGGAAGAGAGCTATAAAACACCCTCGAAATAATCGTAGTCATCGAATTTTCACATGCCTGCTTTCTTTAAGGAAATATTAAAAGTTTTGTTTTTAGCTTGATCTTATTCATTATACTTCCTCTTGTCAGACCACTCTTTAACTCCAATAAATCAATTTCTGGCTTTAATTTATGTGGAATAATATTTTAGGGAGAATTCAGAATTCATATGGTGACAAATGGTTGCATTTCATTTTCAACACAACTATTAAGCATTTTCATACTTTTTTGCACAGTGATTTTGCACAGTAATTTTGTACAGTCATGAGAATTTTTGGTAAAACCGGAAGTGGAATCCCTAGAACCGGAAATTGAAATCCCTAGTCAACACCCCATCGCATCTGAAATTCGATGCTAAATCTCATATCAGTCATCCTCTAAGCGTGCCAAACTTACAGAAATGCATGTTGCAAAGAAAGTGCAAATATTTTAATCGGAAGGGATGTTTTTAAACCAGAAATATAAATCCTTAGCAAGCTTCCCTTCCTCCTCCACATTTTCATGTTGAATCCATATCAGTCATAGTCTAAGCTGTCTTTTAAACGAATCTGTAAGTTAGACATTTCAAAGAATATTTGAGCCAAAAGTTGAAATCCTTTGTGATTAACATACTCACTTTTGACCTTTATGCTAAAATGATATCAGTCAACCTTTAAACTCTAACCATAACCCATCCTGAAAATATTTCAATAAATATGAAAAAATTTTAACCGGATATGGGAAAAAGTCGAAAGCGGAAATCCTTAGTGAACCCCTTATTCTTTTTGGAATTTGAATTCATATATAATTTTTTTAAACTATATAGCCAATACCAAGAAATAGATGTTTCAAGGATACTTTTTAAACCGGTAGTTGAAAAATTGCAAGTGAAAATCCCTCATAAACCCCTATCCTCCCAAAATTTGATGCTGAATCCATATCGACCATCAACTAAACTATAGCTAATCCTATAAAACAGATGTTGCAAGGAAAATGTAAATTTTTTAGTCAGTGGCATCTCTGAATCGGAAAAGAAGTACTTACTGAGTACCCTTACCCACTCTAGAATTTGATGCTGAATCCATATCAGATATTATGTAAGCTTTATAGCTAATTTTAAGAAATAGCTGTTTCAAGGAAAATTTCTGAACCGGAAGTCGAAAAGGAATCGGAGGCGAAGAATTACTTTACCTCCTTCAGAATTTCATACTGAATCTATATGAGTTATCAACTAAGCTCTATTTATAGCCAATCTTAAAAAACAAATGTTTCAGGAACATTTTTTGAACCTGAAATGAAAAAAATAACCGGATGTGGAAATTCTTAGTGATACATCCGTTCTCCTCCCGTGAACTTGATGCTGAATTCATGTCAGTTATCCTCTAAGCTTTATCTATAGCAGATGGTGAAAAATAGATGCTTTAAAAATTGTTTGGTAAACAACATTGGTATGACAGGATTTTTGCCACCAATAAGTTACCAAATTAACGTTCAAAAGAAATGAAGCATTGTCTCGTTTTAAAATAATTTTTCAATATTTGTTATATTCGGTTATCAACGATTGAATTTTTGCTTCATTTTTAGCAGTATTTTTATTTTTGTTTTTATAGTACTTTTAAAATTTATTTTTAAATTAGATTCTATCTTCCCACTCTTTGAGCTCCAACTATTGAGCTACAGATTATCGTCGAAGTGGATCCTACACACTCTCCTCCCTTAGATCGACGTGAAACTAATGATTTGAACGACCACCTCTATTTATAATGTGCTTATACAGACTAACATCCTGTTAGGCTGTAATACTAATGATTTTGAAACTGGCACTATAACTTATAGGGTCCGCTGAAAATTCGAAACAGCGTCTTTTTCAGATTATGATCACACCTTCAGGATTAAGTTGTTTCGACTCTATTATAAATCTACTATCCAAACCAGGATTCGAACCACTGATCTTTAAACTACACAGATAACGCTCTAAAAATTGATCTGCAGTGTCGCAATTCCTATACTTCTTTTTTTTTTCTCGAAGGGGATACTGCACTATATATGCTAGGATATCATGTATTACTTTCATTTCTAAAAAAATGTTTTACTATTGGATTTACTTTCTGCCACATTGAAAATCTAGACATTTATGAGAGTGTTACGAATTGCTGCTGATTATGAATATTGCTACGAATATATAAAAGTTTCACCGTGTTGTGCTTCTATTCAAATAATACATAGCTGACCTTTGCTTCTATTCAATATCTTTGCTCTGTTGAAGGAAAAAGCACCTTCACGAGAAGCCTTTCCTATTACGTGAATGTAGAGTTGTCATATATTGACAGTCGGTACGGGGTGTCCAGATTTGGAGATTTATCTTCAACTTGGCAGCTTCTAGTACATTCGCCTCTTCGAATGTACTAGAACTTTCTCGAAATAACGAATACTCTGGGAGATACGATTCCCTTCTGGAAATTTCTATGGAGAGTATGTAAAAGGAGTCATCGCTTCGTTAGAGAGTAGTTGACGTGATACTAGCTATATTGAATTGTGAGAAACATCAGTGTTTTGGGAATAGTACCTGCTATTTCTAGTGGCTTATCGGAAACTTTTCGAATATTCTAAAACTTTCTTGAAATATCGAATATTTCTGGAGATACAAGCACTTTTTAAAAATCTCTATGCAGAGTATATAAGGAAGTCGTCGCTCAGTTGAAGAGAGTTGACGCCATATGAGCTAAATTGGGTTGTGAGATACGTCAGTGTTATGAGAATAGTATAGGCTATTTTGTGAATTAGTTGAGTATTTACTTGCTATTTTATTGTATCTGACAGTTATTCAGTGATTTTGTAAGATAATTATCGAGCTATTCGCTGCATAGTGTTCCCGTTTATACGTATTAGTGCCTCCTTTAAATAAAAATGGTAGTTATTTAGATATTTTTGTATCCTGAGAGTATACACACACGGTCCCAGAGGATATATTGCAACAATATGAAAAGTCGCTTATTAGCCTTTGACTGTATAATTGTAGCATTCATTTTTTTCTCCAAAACTTCTTAATCGATGGCGATCACATTTGATACAAATGCGGAATGCAACACCATGGTAAAAACAACTTTGCGAATTATTTTAAAACTTATGTGTACTGCACTAGATTTAAATGTTTCGGAAACCACTCAATCGGTTGGCGACACCACCACCAAATTTGGCGACACTACCACCAAATTTGATGCAATTATTGCATAACATAGGAAAAAAATAATACGTTATACAAGTTAAAACATATATATTTGTCAATACCATGCGCATTTCTCGGTTTGTTTTAAATCTACTGAATAGACACGATCTGAATTTGGCACAAAATTAGAATGTTACATGCACACGAAAACAATATCTTGGTTTTTTAATACTGGTACTCATTAATTGCAATAATTATGCGTGTATGCATTTTGCAATAATATTTAAATTTTTAACCTATTAAATCAAATATAGAATTCAATAACGACGTTAGATTTAGTGTAACATGTCTGCTTAAAGCCTATAAGCTGCGCATATGCATTTTGAAAATTTTTATTTCTCATCCGATTTGCTTTACAATTTAAACATTTCATTAAAAGTTCCTTTTTTTAAACTGGATAATGATGTTCATTTCTATGTTACGTAATGACAATTTTTCGAAATTAAGTATACTCGTAAGACAATTGTATTTGCAAAACTTTCCTAAGTAATCAGCAATGAAACATATGATTGTTCTGTTCTCGGCCAATTGTTTGAAGTTTCTGTCAGTAATTAATCATAGAGAAGCTGGAAGCCTCCTCGACCCGTTAAATCTTTGCCTGTGATTGCAATGCTAAATTTTACTAATTAATATTTAATTCTCTCTCTATTTAATATTTTATATCTTTCTCTCTAAAAAAGTAGCTAACTCCGCCGCTATTTGACATATTTTGCGTTCTTCGAGTTTCTCTGTTATCTACCGCAAAATCTGTAGCATACAAAAACATGAAATTCGGTACATTTGTAGAAAAATATTAGGAGAATACACCGATATAAACCGTTTTTCAATTTATAATTTAATTTAAGAAATATTTTCAATATATATAATCACTAAAATTGCTATAGAAATAAATCTAATATAAAAAATACTATTTTCTTAGATTAATAAAAACATAATAATTGATTAAAAATATCGATAGATGCCTTTCGATAGATGCCTTTTTTGCCTTCTCCTATAGTTCAGTTGAGCATTTGCACAGTACCACTGCGTAATTATCGTAACATGGTCAAATATATCCGCCTTCCTTCACTTATGCGAGTCAACATTAATTGCAAATCAATCCTTTTGAACCCTCTTAAAATATACACAAAATGTTACAAAAAATTAAGATATCCGCCTTCATTCTTTTAGCAGGTCCTTATTCGCCGACCTGCCTATTAGCAATGCAAAGCGGAGCTCTTGAAAATATCATGCAAAGTAAATACAACCGGAAATCAATAAATGTACTAGAGGTCCTATGGACAAATCTGGAGGATAGATAAAAAAAAGGGAAGTAAAAAAAACCCGAGAGAATTTTTAATACATGAATGAGGACTTTTTAGAATTCCTTAGCAGATTGAAACTATCGAAAAATCGGGGATTTCGTAACCGTTTTTTAGCGCTTATATCGACTGTTTCCTTTTTGGGAATTTCGTTCCTTGTTTTATTTAGGTAGCTTTATAACGTTTTTTTTATCGCTTGAAAGGGGGATTTATTTATTCGATATATAAATAGGATACATTTAAAGCCTTTAATCTTCTTTTTTTTTAAATGGGTATTATGTTTCTGAGTAAATATTTTATTTTTTAAACAAACAATATTTTCTCTAGACAATAATATAAGAAATTAGTGGATGAACTTATCCTTCGCTCAAAGAGTATTGTACTTATATTAACTGTAAGCATATCTAAAATGTGGTAAGCGTTTTCTCGTGCTCGCTCGGCTGCCGGGTTGTGGGTTCAAGTCCCACCTGTGGACATGGATGCTGTGTTATTGGGCGCAGTGTATTCCACCCCCACTGGTGCGCCGGAGCAACGTCATGTGACGGTTAAATGGTTCTAGATTCTGGCTGATGTATAAGCGAATGATAGTGTATAAAGTGCTTGGCCATTGTTTAAAAAAACATCTAAAATGTTTGACATGTAAGCCTCTCTCACTGGTTTGTAAAGAGGGGGGGGGGGGGCGATTTCCACTGCCTCCATTGCTCCATTGTGTGTGTGGGGGGGGGGTATAACAAAAAGTGCAACGCTCAGTCCTTACTCTACACATCTATAAATTGTCGTGCTACTGGTGGAGGAGTTCTGTTTCACTTTTTGTCATGCATTGATTCCATCAAACAAACAATATCGTGCCTTAAGAAGTTTCACTTCAAAATTTAAATTCTTAATTATTTGCAATAATCGAACCAAATAATCTTAATTTTATAGAAAAAACGATGAGCTCAAAGTTTCTTTTGCACAGGATTATCACCAAATTTCTACGACTGATGAGATAGATGGGACGAAGAGATAGGATTTGACTCGGATTGATGTCATGAATGGTGTCTTTAATTTCCTATTTTTCTGGATTTTTATGAAGACTGGCCATGTACTGGATATTATTAGTAGACTAGTCAGTTTTTTAAATAGCTGCTGGCTGAGGGTACGGCTCTTAATTGTTAATGAGATTTTTTTATGAAAAATATACTGTAAAATATTTGCAAGCATGTTACTGAAAGCTTCAGGGGAATTAGCTGTCCGTAATGTGCAGTAAGGTTTTTGATAGTTATGAATAATATACAAAAATGTAAAAAATAACGCATCGGCAGACGATAATTTGCTGAATATTTAAAAAATAAAGCTGAAATTTTCATGAACGCCTGTAATTGTGGTTTTTCCTATCAGTTTGTCGAAATTATCAACAAAGTAGCTGAAAAAAAAATGAGCAAAGGTCGCAAAATGTTTTCCAATGTTGTAGATTCAAATAAAAAACATTCTTTACACAGGGTTTCTAGGAAGGACCTTAAGAACCCCTTCAGAAAAGGCCCATCAAAGTAAGGTCTTTAAAGAAAGCACCATGAGTGCACATGTTAGGTCTATCTATTGTAAAATTACCATGCTCGCTCGAATAAAACGGATTGCAGCTCCTTTAGCGGATAATTTAAAAAGCTAGGAAAACAAACTCAACAACAAAAATTGATTGAATAAAAAAGTCAATTGCAAAGTTGTAGAGCACTGTCTAATGAGTAAGAATCGACACCAGAAATGAACTAAACTTGTATATTGAAGGCAATAAAATTCTGCAAAAAAGCTAATCATTCATGTCTATAATACTGCAAGACTTTCAATGCTTGTCAAAGTACACTTAAATAGTCATTCTCGAATTAAAATGTGCATTGGCGGGCATTTTGAATAGGCTGTAAATTAGGCTCTTATGTATGTAAGTGTTGTTTATTTTGGTATTACTAACTAGAATAACAACTCGTCAATAGCCATATTGTGGCAAATAAATGCTTTCTTGCATCAGGTAACATTTTGTCTATTCCTAATACTTAAACAATGCTTTACAATTTTGTAATTGGCTTTTTTCGTCTACCTCGCCCCGTACGATTGAGCACTTTTATGCTTGTACGCAACGCTCTTCCTATTTAATTGCAGAAGCCGTTTCACTGTGGTCAAATATGTCTGCTTCCTCGGACCATTTGATTCAACATTTACTGCAAATCAATCCCCCTTCCCACCTTCCTTTAAATACACGCAAATAAATTACAAAAAAAAAGTAAGACATCCATCCTTCTTCATTTTTTTTTCGATCTTCCTAGATCTATTAGCAATTCAAAACGACGCTCGCGAAGAAATCATGCAAAGTAAATACAAACGGAAATCAATAACTGTGCGAGAGGACCTAACAGACAAATCTCGGGGACGAAAAAAGCAAGGAGGAAGAAAACGGGAGAATTTTTAAAACACAAATGTCAATTTTTTCAATATATATATATATATATATATATATATATATATATATATATATATATATATATATATATATATGTATATATTGTGGCACCGTAAGACGATTGGAAATTCGGGGATTAGTAGGCGTTTTTAGTGCTTAAATCGACTGTTTACTTTCTACGAATTCGCTTCAGTATTTTATTTTTGTGGGTTTATTGTGTTATTTCAGCTGAAGGGGGAAGCATTTTATTCGATATATAAATAGGATAAATTTTGAAGAAATTAAATTTTCTCATATCTATGTTTAGAAATATTTTTTTCCCTTGAAATTCTTCGAAATAAGACATTTTAACGGCACAGCGCATTCTAAGAGCTAAAACATTTCGAAAACGCCCATTGATGGTGTATGTTTGTCTGTGATATGGATATGATAACTCAAAAGAGAAATCTCGCACCGCTCTGAAATTTTATATGTAAATTAAACTAATACCCGACGTATAGAGACAAGCCTCTAAATAAAACTACGATGGTACAAAAAAAGAAAAAATGCATTATCAATACGTCCGCTTATAACAAAATCTATATAAATAAAATTGAAAATCTGTCTGTCTGTATATGTATGTATGTATGTATGTTTGTTTGTTTGTCTCATCATCACGGGAGAACGGCTAAACCGAATTTCATGAAATTTGTGGGTAGCCTTAGAATAGCCCCACTTAAAATTGAGTCCATGTTTCGAGTTTCTAGGTTCAGGGGTAGTCTAGATATTAATTAACAAGAAAGATCAATCATGCTTAAAGCATTGATTATGAAACACTTTCCAACTTCAATGCAATTTTATTTAAACATGTCTAAAATGCAATACATTCCTCGGTAATATTTTAAAACTTATCACAATTCTACATTAATTTATTATATTTGAAACCTTAAACCTTCATAAAAAAACATTAACTTCATTCAAATGACGGCATTAAAGTATAAATTGCCTGGTTTAAACATCTCTAAAATGTGATACATTCCTCGGTAATAATTTTAGAATTGTCATAATACTACGATAATTTATTATATTTGAAAACTTCATCGAAAACAACTGAAATCCATTCAAATGACGTCATAGAAAAAATAACACGCCTGGCTCTCTCTATAAAAGCAACATTTCATTCATAAATAATTCCCCCATTCATGTCATTCATCACAATACTATAATAATTTATTTTATTTAAAAATTAAGACCATTGAGCTGCAAGTAAGTAAACTCTATGCGTAAAACTTCATCGAAAAATATCGTCCTTCTCTTTCTAAAATCAATGAATTCATATCAGCTAAGCAGACTCCATGGACTAAATGATTTTGTGTGAAAGAATTACAGCGATTCTAATACAACTCATTCTACATATTTTGCTGTTTACATTTTACATAGGTGAAAAATAGGCTTAGTTGTAGAAATAATCAAATTTGGGATGAGCATTTAAACACAAATATATTGTCATTGCGTTGTTTCAGTATGTAGATGCACAGAATTTAGGCAAAAATAAAGTAGTTTTAGGACGGATACAACACTCAATATGAATTAAAAAGAACTTTAAAAATCATGATTTAGAGACAAGATGGATGCCATATATCATTTTGAAGTATGTCACGTGATCGTTTCATATCATGGTCACGTGATCGCTTCATATAAGAGGTGTTATTATTATTTTAATTTTTATTAAAAAAACTACTAAATATATTTCGTTGAAATTTTTTTTATATATTTTATGGAACAATTTGAATATTGCCTAAAATTTTCGAAGCAATTTGTGAATTTTAAATCCGCTTAAAAAATGCTTGAAAAACTAGGTCCCATAGGGCTCAATATATTTCATTTTTTCAACCCGGGTTCAATCCAAAACTAATTGGGTGATATTATTCATTTATATTCCAATAGGTCCTACAGACCGTCTGAACAACATACTAAAATTTCATTTTGATTAAGTCATTTTTACGGCAGTTATCGTGCTAACGGACAGACAGACAGACAGACAGACAGAATGAACAAAGTCATAAACACTTTTCAACTTTGTTGTAAAGTGTTAAAAACGTACAGTTAAACCTTACATAGAGATAGCATTATGCAGACGATATTTTTTCCCGTAAATTTATTTGAAAACAAAAAATGATATCAGGTCGCTTAGTAACAGATTTAAATCCAATGTGTTTATGCAGCAGATGATTTTTAATAAATCTTTTCTGATTCAAATAATAAAGAAATTTATATAAAATGCATTTTATCGAAATTGTATTTTTAACTGGGTTATATAAATGATGGCACTCAGGTTTAAAGATTACTGGAGTATTGATATTTTCAATTTATTACGTCAGTTTTATTTTGGCAAAAATTGTTGAAACCCATATATTGTAGTACGGGTAATCTTCTATTAGTACACGAGTATATTTTTAAATCTACGAGAATATAAGTAATGTGGTTATATCTTCCCATACAATTTTAGCGCATTCATTTTGGCATATATTAAAACGAATTAGTTTAAAGATTGCGGGGATAATTGATATTTTTACTTTATTACATCATCTGTCATATTTTGGCAAATATTTTTGAAATTCATATATTGTAGTACTGATAATTTTCTACTAATACACGGATATATCTTCTAAATTTCGGAAATATAAATCGTACGGGTATATCTTCCCATACAATTTTAGCGTTTTTATTTTGGCATATATTGATTCAATTTCATATTTTTTGTAAATTTATTTACAAACGGGACCAGGCTGTTTTATTCTTCAAATCTTCCTTTAAAAATAATTTTGCATAGTGAGAACAGAGATTCTTAAACTTCTTTTTAAGAGTATTAATTTGAATATTTTAATAGAATGCTTTGAATAGCAATGTTATTTAAAATAGTATAGGAATTTGCACATGATTGTGAATTTTAAAATTTTTATATTATATATTTCGTACGAAGAACGGGTATACTGCTAGTATTAAATAAAAAGCTCGCTTTGCTGTTGCACACACGTCTACGCCACGGCCGTTGTGCTTTTTTTGAAAGTTCTTGACTGAAATAGCTTTCTTGTAGTATTTCTCGATTGTTTAGCTGCTCGGGTTCAAGGTGCATCTGTTGCATGCAAAAACGATAACACAATTTCACAAAAAGCATCAATAAAATATTATTTATGCATTATTTATGTTTTGTTTATCTGCCGCACTTTTTAAATATATTTATATTTCTAAGATTTATCTGATGGATTGATAGTAGCTATGAAACACCGGTTCACCGGCAGATAGCTCCGCCGGAGCAGATGACTCATTGAACAGGCATGTGGTTATCGGAGACGGTAGTGTTGCGAAATGAATGTGGATGGTGTTGATCAGCATGGAAAGCCAACTTGACCTTTGTTCTGAGGAGGTAATGACCTTGAGTGGATGTCTCAATGAGGTGAAATATTTGGACACTGATAATCTGGGCGAGGGAGTTCAGGTGATGTCGCAATGCATTGAAATATTTGAATAGTTGATCTATCTGATAATCTGGCCGAGGGAGTTGAACTTTGACCGTATTGCGCAATAAGGTAACAGATAACAGGAGCGCTATGGACGACGACATTCTCCATCGGTGGCCAGTGACGTACTGACAATTCTTCACAAGTCCAAGTCGGGGGTGCAATTCTGGAGCGCCTGGTCAACTATGACCGTATCTCCGAGCTGTATGTGTACAATCGTGTTCTCTGTAATTACTTGAATTGCTCCAAAGAATTGGGGGGTGTAGTTGGGAATACTCCGAGGAGTATAGAAATGATACTAGGTGGAAAGTGAATTCACGAAAAAAAGAAGGGGGCCACATTTTTTAAAATTAAATATACATATATAAATTAGTTGAGGTAAGTTTATGCCAATGCCATGAGGTTCTCCGTTTTCGTAAGATATTCAAAAAAGATATTGAATGGACAAAAAGTCCTGGTTCTTCTTGAGCCCGGGATTGAGCGTCCACAATTTTCAGAGATTTTTCAGTTCTTCTGCTATTCAAGTTATCAAGTGTAGAGATGAGTTTAGTTAAAGTTTCAAAGTGCTTTTAAATTTTAAGTGCTTATAGAGATTAAAGTATTGTGGACGCTCTGGATCTCTTCCAAAACTTCTACTGATGGGGGTCGTACTCTGGAAAGTTGCAGATGTCTTCATTAGGTATTTTATTTAATTTTGAAACATTTTAATTGCTAATTTTGAGATGTGTTTGCGTATTTGTTACTCCGAAGTCGCTGTGAATGATATCGTTCCTGAGAAACCTAGGGGCTTTCCTGATTGCCCTGAGTGTTTTATTTTGAGCTGTTTGGAGTTTCTTGATGTGGTTTTACCCTGAGAATCCCCATATAGCAAAGCCGTACAAGAGGATGGGCCTAAGTACTGTCTTGTATAGTAATGCTTTGGTGTTGTAGCTCACGTGAGGGGAATGGAGTATGGCCGATAGTTGGCCTCTGGCCGAATGGAATTTTTTAATTGAGCTTTGGATCTGAGGCTTCCAGTTCAGTTTGGAGTCAAACGTGATTCCTAAATATTTAGCGTTTTCTACGTAGGGTATGTTGACTTTGTTTATTTGGATGGGGACCGGTTTCTTTTTCTTTTTAACTTTTGAAAAAAGGATACAATGTGTTTTCTTTTCGTTGATTTTTATCTTCCATTTCCGAAACCAGGCGGAGATCGTGTTTATGTGTTTTTGGAGCCTGGAGCGAATAAGGTATTTTTTGGAGCTCCTGGTGTATATGGCTGTGTCGTCCGCATACATTGCAAAGTGTGTGTCTGGAGCTCTGGGTATGTCGTTTATGAAAAGATTAAACAGCGTTGGGGCCAATTGTGAGCCTTGTGGGACCCCTGACCTGAGTGGTTTGTGCGTGGAGTGGGCCTGTTTGTAGCGGACGGTGAAAGATCTATTTCGAAGGTACGAGTTTATTAAGTGGATTAGAGTGTCTGGCAAGTTGAGCTAAATTAGTTTGTATATTAATGCGTCATGCCAGACCTTATCAAAAGCCTTTGAAATATCCATAAGTAGGAATCCAGTTGTAAGGCCGATTCCAAGTCCTTGACAATTCTTATCAGTCGTGACGTACTTAAAGTGAGGTTGCACCCCCTAGCGGAAGATTTGTGTGGTGGGCAATGAAGATTTTGGTGTAACGCCATCTGGTAGCAGCTTGAAGCATCTCGCAGACAGAATTTAAAAGGATATATTTCCGTTTGGAACTGGCCGGGTTCGATCTGGGAGCCGATAGATTACTAGCGCGCTGCACTGACCGTTATGTTATCGTAACTCGCAAAGGCTTGAACATTGGGGTATGCGTTTCCTATTACGAATAAATATCATGGGAATTCGAATGTAGATATGGGGAAGAGTTATTCAAAGGAACCATATTTTGTAAAAATGATATTTTTTTATAGATATGAATGAATACGGAGTTAAGTTCTTGGATTCTTAATGAATTTTCGATATGCACAAGCGTGTGTACGCTAATAGTTATTAATTTTAATAGTTATTAATCCTAATAGTTATTAATAATTAATTAATTTTTTTCTATGCTAACGGATTTAATGGATGAATGTTCAAGGGATACAAGAATTTTGTGTGTGACTGTACTGCGTGATTTTAACAATGCGTTTTAGAATCTACTGAATACGATTCGACTATTTTTTAAATTAATCTTACTTTTGTATACTATGAGAAATTTTAAGTTCGATGTGCCCTAATACAAACATGTGAACATGATTAGACAGTGTGAATGATGTTAATTAATTTTGTTACGCTAACCGTTTTAATGAATGATTAAAGTGAATCTAAAAATAAAAATTAGAATTATTTTTATGAATGGTCGGAGAACACAAAAATTGTATGTGTGTGTTAAAAGGGTTTACGGAATTTTATCACCCCGTTTTATGTATCTACCTAATACGATTCGACTATAGAAATTTTTACACCACGGCTTAACACCTACGATTCAACGTGATTGTGTGTGCCATGCGATATTTTAATGCCACGTTTCAGAACCTGCTGAATCCGTTTCGACTTTTTTTAGCTAACAAAAATGCTTTTATTGATTTCTTTGCAAATATATGGGAAATGGAGAATGCAAGACTTTGTTGTATTTAACGTAGTTAAAATTAATAGTGAATCACCAAAGAATGCAATACTTGGTCAATATTTTAAAATGGGAAAATGTTCGATGCCGAGAGCCCTTCATGCTAACCACTGCTTAAGCATACTCAATTATTCTTACCAAAGAATGCAAAACTTGGAGGATTTTTTAAAATGGGAAAATGCTTGGTATCGAGAGACCTTCATGCTAACCATTGCGTAACCCCACTTAATCTGTTCATACCAAAGATCGCAATACTTGTTGGATAATTATTTTTGAATTAGAATAATACTCGGTACCGAGAACTCTTCAAGCTTATCACTGCGTAGCCTCACTCAATCTCCTCTTTGCAAAGAATGCAATACTTGGTGGATTTTTCTTGGTAATCCAACACATTGCACGGACATTTGCAGCGAAAACAAGACCTCGTTGTACTCACGGTTTAATGACGAAGTTAAAATAAATTTTTTTAACTATAAAGAATATTAAATAAACAAGAACGTGTCTTGCTCCATGTCCCTGGATGTGTCGGACGGTCTGAGCTTTCGACAGAAAACGTACCAAATTGGACTCAAAGCTTATCGAGTTTATCAGTATATCAGAGAGTAACCGGAAGTTTATGTTGACAGAGGCAGAAAATTGCAATGTCATTTTTAAAGCAGATTCTATATTTAAATGAAAATTTACCAAATTGCTCAATACTTACAAGGGGTGTAAGACCCCTTAAAATGTCATTAATTTAGTGAATTGTTTGAATTTCAGTATTTTTATTGAACTGCTGGATACTTAGCTAATGCTTAAAGTGGTGATGGATGTGTTTTCCATATTCCAATGAAATTAAGATCCTAAAATTTCATTATTTTAGTTAATTGTTTGGTTCTTAACGAATGTTCGGGGAACTAGAGGTGCGTTTTTAATGCTATATGAGGCCTAAGACCCCTTTATCGTTTAAAATTATGATATTTAAATGAAATTTTACATTTAAAATTACTTACATGCTATTTTTCATATGCGAAATAACATATCTTTTCACACTTGTATAAATTTTTTGTTAAATTTTTACAAAAACGTGTTTTCTACTAACGAAATTTCACAAATGTGTGTTTTCTACTTCCAAAATTCCGCAAATGTAAGTTTTCAACACTTCAAACCAACAAATGGGATGGATTTTCATGCGTTTAAAAATCGCATATGTGTTATTTTTCCTAAATGAAATAACATATGTTTTCACTCATGTGTAAAGTTTTGCTAAATTTTCATAAAATTGATGTTGTGTACTAATGAATTTTTACAGTTATGTGTTTTCGACTTTAAAAAATTTAACAATTGCAAGTTTCCAACTTTACAAAAACTATAAAATGTAATTTTCGAGGCTTAAATAACACCATGTGTGCCATTTTTTTCACATAGAAAATAACAAGTGAACTAATTTCAATTAAAATTTAACAAATGTATGTTTTCAACACTTCAAAAACCAACAAATGTGCGTTTTGAACACTTAAAACAAGTACTTACATACCCAATCTTGTTTAAAGATGCAACATTAGTTAGGTATAGAACCATCAGTAATACTAGATCTACAGCTTCCAATATTACTAGTTAAAGAAAACATACTAATACATAAATGAGAAAGCGCAAGAGCCGCAACCTAACATGAAATTCTTTTTTTAGAATGATTAAATTACCATTTGAAAACAACTGACACTCCCTGAATTTAAATATCTAAAGAAATAAAAGTTGTTCTTGCAGTATCCCTACGCCAAGCTTACCCCAAAGGTTGTGACAAGGTCAACCATTAAATGTTTCTATCTCTAAAGAAAAGAATAAATATCTCTTGGAATATCTATCTTTCAAAATTATATCATGGTTACCGTTAAATTGATATTTAAAAAAAAAAGTGTAGTAAATGACAGGACGAAACTAAAATCTACGACAAAGTTTTACACTTATTACAGAATTAATCCCAACTTTTGTAGATTTTTAGGAAACTGGGGTCGAATTTTCAATGATTCTTAAGAGATTTAAACTCGCATTCTTTATGAATCTTCATACTTTTTAGAGAATGGAACATAACTTAGCATTTATTTTTTACTGAATAAGGGTATATAATTTCAGAATTTTAACACTTAACATAAATTTTATGAATTGAACACTGCAAGGTCTAAATATCTTTCATTGCGAAAGTTACATTATACACATTTGATATGATTCGAATAAAATTATTTTTTAAATTTTTATTTTATATTATATTTTAAAAAGCGAGATTAGTAAACCTAATACACTGGAATGTATAGATACGTAACCCAACGAGCACATAACGTTTTTAAATAGAACATGTTAAAAAATGAGTTGATGAATGTAAATAAGGAGTTCAGTTTGAAAGATAAAAAAACATTTAATGAATCTATTCCTCATAAAATACTCATTAACCATTATTTGTCTTACATTAAAACAAATAACTTAAAATAATTTTCCTAACGCGCATTCATAGTCCTCTGATTTGAATGACTTGAAAAAATTTCGATCATACCAGTAAAAGACTCCTTCCCTACACAGCAAAACTTTTTTTGCTATGTAATTAATGTCAAGATTTAGAAGTACTTGTTCATGCACACTGTTGTACATTTCTAAAGGAGTACTCTGAAGACATTCATGGTAATTTTGATCTTCAATTTGGGCAGCACAATCAACACATTTGAAAAGTTTTCTTATATGACACATCACAGTGTCATGAATACAAGAGATTAAACGTTCGAATGCAAATTTTCTGTCACAAATAGCTGATGGTAGAAAGATTATAGTAGTGTCCTTTATTTTTAATATTTGAGTAGGAAGCCAGTCCATAAATATACTTTCTTGCTAATGCAGTTTCTTACTAATGTTGTTAACACTATTCTTTAAACATGTTATTTGATTTTTATCTAAGGCAATATGTCACTGTGTTAGACAAAATTTTGAATCATGTAATTGAATTATCGTCTGTAAATACAGTTTTCCATTGTCATTGAAACAGCACAACTCATTGCGACTAACAAATATGTATTTGTATATAGAGCATTGAACGACCACAATTTTTGAGAAAATTCACTCCAAGTAGCAGGTGACAATGTAAGGCCTTCACACGTTGGCAATAGCACATTTTGTTCGTTAGAGAGATATTTCCATATATACACGTTCAGCTTCCCATGGCGAAGTTTCAAATATGCATGGACACCAGACACCAGAACTTAAATGCCAACGACGGAGTGCATCTTGCACGGAATCTGAAGAAGTGCTGTTTGAAGTTCTGTCGTGTTTGACCCGACCTGCACCCTCAACAAAGGAAATTAGTTACCCACAATCTAACCCCGCACCCGCAGCTAATACGTGACCATCAATGGAATTGTATTTTTAAATTCTATTCAGTAGATTTTAAATCTCTTATGTATATGTACGATTTTCTGCTGCCTGCAGTTTGTAACCGCAGTTTAAGTATTTATCCAGTTATTCTCACAAAAAATATAATTAGTTATAGCTTTTAAAAATAATTTTTGCTGGTAAGCCCGCAATCCGACCTTCACCAGGAAAAGTAAAGGGAACCCGACTCGCAACTGGAATAATAAAGGGAATCCGACCCGTAACTGGAATAATAAAATAAATTCGACCGGAACCACAAAGAGAGTAACCGATCCTATGCAGGACTCTAGTTTGCGCTATACGTTTGACAGCTTTAAACGTGCAATAGATAGCGCTACTAATCAAAATTGATCACTGTATTGGAACAGGGCAAATTTCGACTGTTAAATTAATAACTTTTAAACTAATTTGAATTTTTAAAAAAAATCTCGGAAGTGTTTCCCTTCAGAAGCCGAGGTGCCTCTGAACCAAAATTCATGGCTGTGGGTCGCTTAGATTTTCCCCTACGCTAAATGACCAATAAACATATTCTTTTATTAATATGGATAACAACGCCTACTGATTTTCAGCGGGGTTCATACAAAAGGCAGCTCACAGCTCTTTATTTTTTCGTTTCTTAATATAGAAAGTTGTAGAGTAGGCAAATCGTGTTAAATATTTTAGATTTTTTATCGATTTCCTTCAGTCTAAAACTATTGATTATTAATAGTTTATAAATACCTTACAATTAGATAAGAGAAAAATGTAAAAACACTTTATCTTTTTTAATGCCTTCATAACAAACAAAGGTTTCTCTTTCTTTTTTTTAACACTTTACAACAAAGTTGAAAAGTGTTTATGACTTTGTTCATTCTGTCTGTCTGTCTGTCTGTCTGTCTGTCTGTCTGTCTGTCCGTTAGCACGATAACTGCCGTAAAAATGAGTTTATCAAAATGAAATTTTAGTATGTTGTTCAGACGGTCTGTAGGACCTATGGGAATATAAATAAATAATATCACCCAATTAGTTTTTTATTGAACCCGGATTGAAAAAATGAAATACATTGAACCCTATGGGACCTAATTATTCAAACATTTTTTAAGTAAATTTAAAATTCACGAATTGCTTCGAAATTTTTAGGAAATATTTACATTATCCCATAGAATATATAAAAAAAAATTCAGTAAAATATGTTAAGTAGTTTTTTAATTAAAAAAATTATTTAATATAGGGAAAAAAACAAATTCAATTAAATTCTGACTTTGGGATATCTTCCAGAAAGAAAAGAGAGAGATATTATATAATAAATATATCTCCATTTGTTTAAACGTTTTGCATATGAGAGTGGCTTCATATTTTAAAATAAATTTGGTAGATAACAATTTTTCATTTTTTTTAAATTTTATATAACTCTTCATGATAAATTTAATTGATGGCATTTTAAATGCACTTTCCTACGTCCTAGAGAGTTAAAATTTGGTACACAGCTTAAATTTGTTGAACATTTTATTCGACAAAAATTTGATGGATCTTTAAATATAGATCATACATTTTTTCGAAATGGCCTGAAAATAATCCCCGTTCACTTCTATAAATAATTGGTGTAATATTGTTAAAAATTCTGATGTGGACAGCACATGTCTTTCCCTGCAGACTCATATTCGTTCTCTTTATTTATTCAATGATAATTTGAGTTTATCTGCACAGCATAAGTATTTTAAATGACATTGAATTTACACGTTAAACTTAAATTTGGTTCTCATTTGATAGCTGGACTTATTGTCAAAGGTGGCTTAGCGAAAACGCGAAAAAACTAGAATGTCTCAAGAACGGCTAGTCCTAGAGTAATGGGGTTAGTCTTATTCTTTTTGTTGTCAAAAATCACATATAAAATAGGAATTTAATTGATATAATTGAGCACACGTAGTCTTTTATTTTTATATCTAACGATTTTTGCTGGCCATTTCGCAAAAATAGCCCGTTCCTTTTTCCCGAATCGTAGTAGAATAACCTACAAATGATTTATATACAAAATTTTGTTAAATTTGGTATATAAATCACTTGTAGGTTATTGAAATATTATACTCCAAATTTTGTGAAATTTGGTTCATTAGTTTTTAGCTAGAGTGGATAAAGGCAATTTCTGCGACCATTTCGCAAAGAAGGCAGATTCTTTTATTACGAATCGTACTATAATCTAATGAACATCAGGATTTCCCACAAAAAACATACCTACCAAATTGTATGAAATTCGGTCCATTAGTTTTTCAATTAGAGTGGATGTAATATCCACACAGACACACAGAAACATACACAGATACACCCTTACACACACAGACGTCTTCCTAAAAGTAGTTTTTTCGTGTTCTAGAAGTCCCAAAACGTGTAGATACTTTGAAAATTCGAATTCCGATCTTCGGCACGATTCCAATACTTTGAGTACATACACATACACATATATATTATCTGTGTATCTAAATTCCGTGCCTATGCAATTACAATAGTTGTGATTTTAAATGATCCCTAAACTTTTATTATTTCTTCAAGGAAGCCTAATTTTAACATATGCAGAATGCAAGTATCTCAAGCGATTGTAAGATGAATTACATAAGAATTGCTGAATTTTTTTCACACAAAATTATTTAGCTCTGGAGTCTGGAATACAAGTTATATGAATGAAATATTCATTGATTTTGCATAAAGAATCAGCTGATTTATATTTCGATACAGTTTTAAATATTTAAGTATAATAAATTACTGTAGTACCGCGATAATGTAAAAGATATTACCACTGAATGAATCACATTTTAGAAATTTTTAAATGAAATTACATTTCAGTTGGAAAGTGTTTCATAATCAATGCTTATGCATGATTGATCTTTCTTGTTTAATCTAATGACTGCTCGGTTAACATGGAATGATTTTACTGGAGGAATATTAAAGGGTTTGTTTAATTTATAATTGTCATAATTTGTCAGAATTGCTTTTGTCACGGAAGTACATAAAATTATCAATGGATAGAATACATTTATTTTACGCCTTCGATTCAAGAAAGTTGTTCCAAAGTTTTCAACATTGGCTGAAATTACCCAGTACCTTGCAATAAAAGTTTTTTAAATACCTTATGTGCAACAAAGCTTTTTTGTTTTTGGAAGCTAGTACAAAATAATTTCCATAATGACTCCTGTTTCACTATTTCTTTCTTTTTTTCTTTTTTTTTTTAAGTAACGAGACAGTTTTTGCAAAAATTAGTTGATTTGTGTTTTTTCCTCCAACAAAAAAACTGTACTGAATAGAAAGGCTGCTGCAATTATTAAGGTTCAGAAGAACAAAAGCTTCTTAAAGTCCTGTTAATTGACACGAACAAAAAATGGCGAGAATGTGTTTCATTAATTATTCTCGAAACATTAAACCCTGAAAACTTTACGTGGTAAATTTAATGACCATTTCAAGCAATGGTTCACAATTAGCAACAAGAAAAGGGCATTATTTTCTTTGGAGTTTAAAACAGCAGTCGGTGGCTAAATAGGCTGCTAATTGCACAGCTAATACAGAAAATTAACCTAGTAAAAGCGTAATGTTGTTAAGAGACTCATAAAAAGGACAAGAACCAGAATAGGAGTGGGCTATCTTACTTTAAAATAGCTTTTTCTTCCATAACGTGCAGTTTATGAAAATAACTGTGCCTATACCAAACATGCTCAGTTATGTTGTATGTGAAAAACACGATACATACAAATATCCTAAATTCCCATACAAACATATCTGAATAGAATGCCTTTTTGAAGAATTTGACATTTCCTTGTTTATCGAATATTTTTATTTTTCTCGAGTTGAGCTAGAGGAAAGTATTATGTTAGTGGTTGTGACTTGTGCCACTTTTCTTGATAGATATGCTTTTGACAGTAGATGAAATAACTTTTTTACATTAATCGATGTAGTCTAGGAAACGTATGGCGATTGTAATTTAATTGCAAGTCGATTTTTTACCGTAAATACATTGGTGGGATCTCTAGATACCGGAAATGACTTTTGTTGGTGTGTAGGTGGATGGGAGTCAAACTGTTGGCTCTTCATAATCTAAAAATAACTCAAGTGATTTGAACCAAATTGATGTGGAAAATTCCATTTATTATGTAGACGGTATCCAAAAGTTAACCCTAGCTCGTTAAACATCTAAATAAAAGGTTAAAGCAGCAGAAATTTGCATTTATATTATAGAGGTTAATGCGCATATCGTATCTCCATAAATACAATTGACTGTAACGTGCTTGTGTTGTTCCAGTTTTCTGCAATAGGTGTGAAACATGGCATTATCATTGTTGAGATGGAACTGCTTATGGTACAAAAGACGTCAAATGAACCTTTTTTCGTAGGGTAGAATCAGCGGAATGATGGAATCCAGACAAACACAGGTAGAAGTTTCCAAAACAATGAATATGCCACAACGTGTAATCTCCAGACTGTTGAGAAGGTTCTAAAACGCTGAAGACATTAGACGTCAACCAGTACAAGGTCATCCAAGAGTTACAATCCCTCGACAGGACCGGCATCGGGCATCAACTGCACGACGTCACAAGATGATGTCTGAAAAGCAACTATCTGGAGAGCTGACAGTCGCCAGTGGCGCGATTGTTTTCAGGCAAATTGTTTAAAAGAGGCTCAGAGAAAGTAGTCTGTATGCCAAACGATATGTCCAATAGTTTGTCTCCCACCCACCCGTATGCATAGGCGTGCGCATTTACAGTGGATTCAGGAACACTGAAACCGAACTCTGAAACAGCGAAGAAATGTGTTATCCACTGTTGAGTCTAGGTTTAGTTTTCAGACTGATTCTCGTTTCACCACTATATGGAGACAACGGGAAACACATTACGGAAAGAGTCTATATTGGAGGTGGTGGAGTCTTAGTATGGCCAGGCATAATGCTGAACGGGCGCACAGAATTCAACATCTTTGACAGAGGCGCTGTTACTGGTAAGAGGTACAGAGACAACTTACTGGAACCCCATGTTTGACGTTCATCGAGTTGTCGTGGGTTCACAATTCGTATTCATGGGCAAAACGTGCGCCCACATTTCTCTCAGCCAGTCGATTATTTTCTTCAAAGTGATGATATCCAGCAAATTATATGGTTTTTGAATATGAATCAAATCAAGCATCAGTGGGACGCACAAGGAGACGAATTACATCCCGTCAGCCCTCCTCCCCCCACCAAAGACCAGGGAGGAAATTATCTTCTGAAGCTGAAATACCTCTTCTTCAGAAGTGGGACTTTTCGCCCTCACTGCTAGCTCATACACAACCTCATAGAAAGCTTTAAAAATCGATGCGAGGTATGTGTGGCTACAAAACCTGATCACAGCCCTTATTATTTCTTATATGCCAGCGTTATTTCAGTTTTCTTTTACGAAAAACAAAAATCACATTTTAACATATTTTGTTTTTCAGCGCATAATTTCTGCATAAAATTCTTTTTTATGCTTTTTATTTTCTGTTGCTGTACTGACATCACATAATTGCACCTCCATATCAAGTTTCGTTTTATTTCGACTTTTGGTTCCCTGGAGTATCCACACGTACAGCGATTATGCGCAATTTAGGGGTACCAGTGAAATTTCAAATATAAATCCAAACAGTGATTTCTCCCCTTTATACTATTTAGGATTTTTCTTTCTATACCTTTGATTTTACCTAATATATATATATATACACTACATATATATATAGTGTATATATATATATATATATATATATATATATATATATATATAGCATATATATATTAGGTAAAGATCTTTTAGGCGCAAATTATCTTTATTTAATGCATTTTCCTATATTGTTGTTATTAAAGATTTAATAACTTCGTGGAATGTGTTCAGTATAATGTATTATGTAGCAAGTGTTCATGTTATATTATAAAATACAGGATTTCCATAAAGTCTTTATGCACTCAACAACGGAATTCAACGTTAGTGTACGTGGTAAACATATGTTTAATAAAGTATCCGATCGAATAAAAATGATTACAGCCAGATAATTGAAGTTAAGAACACAAACCTGGTAACAAAGCTCTATGGAAGAAACATGACAATTAAAAAATTATAGAATATTTTCCATCTAGTTGGACTCGCTCTCAGGAATGCACATATGCAAGCTAAAACATTCTTGCTATATTTCATTGGTTGTTAGAAGCCACAGCCTCTTCACGTTATTATGAAACGTCGGTCAACGATTTGCAAGCGCATGTAAATAAAGTCAAAGACTCATTGCCCATTTGTGAAATAAAAGTACTCATATGTGAGATCTGCAGTCTTTACACTATGTTCCTGTATATGTAAGAATTCATTATTGTATAGTTTCTGAGTATAACAGCAATCTTATAACCATGCTCCGTCAAAGAAATGCCGTTTGCAACCGATTTAGAAGTGATTCCTTCTAATTAGATAATGCTCCACAATAAGTACGAAGTCCTTATTATGCGAAGGATAAGAAAAACTTCAGCAACGTATAAAGACACAAATAGCACAAGAATGCAGAATACGGCTGTTTCAAGGATGCTGCTGTTTTCTGATTGGCTCTCTCTTAATCCAGGTCTTGGGTATATAATGTCACCTGCGCATATATATAATGCCTTAACTGCCACACTAGGAGCTAGGACAAATAATAAAAAGTAGTAAATAAAAACCTCGAACCTCCAATTAGGGTCACTGAATTAATGTCACAGTTTGACGATAAGAACCACATATTGAAATTGGAGATTAAAGGTGCTTCGCGCCTGGTGCTCTGTCTTGTACGACACTACATGCTTCAATATAATGCCTTTGCGCCCATTTCTTTTTTAGACTTCTGGTTTGTTGGGGGTTCTCCGGCAGTGTCCAAGGGGATCCAACGTATCCTCGAAACAGTTGTATGCTGCATTATTGTGTTATTTGTGCTTTTGTACGTTGCTCAAGATTTGCCAATGCTACACAACTTTGTAATTGACAAATATTTTATCTTGCTTTATTGCCAAGCTTGTGCACCTAACTTCTCCAATTCTGGGACGTTTCAATCACTTTTTCTCAAGTGAGCGTATGGTTACTTTATAAAAGACCTGCAATGCGTGACGTATGCGCACGAATATCTGGTTTGTCGATCGTTGGCAGAATGACAGAAAAATATCATATGCTTTACATGTTAATCCTTTAAATTTGCGAAGTTAGGAAATCAATATTCAAGAAGTTAGACTTTTGAATTGCCTAAAATAAGCACAAATAAATAGAAAAATATTTGAAGATACAAAAAGTAAGAGTGTCTTTATTCCAGAAGTAAAATGAAAAAAATAGTGGTAACAATTGGAATCTCAGGGAGAAACACAAGCAAACGCTATTCTATCAAATATTGTTGTAGTTTCTGCAACCTAACGTTCGCTTATCCCCTCACGCACGGGCGTAGCCAGGATTTAATTTCGGGGGGGGGGGGGGGGGGGCATTTTTTTGGTTGTCTGAAAATTTAAATTTTCAGCTGTGAAAATTAATTATATGCATTTTTGCTGCCCAGTAGCTGAATAAAATATAAATATATATATATATATATAATTATTACTGGTTGTAGTTTAATTGGGAAAAATTGATTGGGATTGATTTCGGGGGGAATTGTCCCTAAGATCCCCCCTCTACCTACGCCCTTGCCTCACGCTACCAATGACCAATGTGATAAAAATTAGAATAATTGGTTCAAGGAACATTCCTCTTAAATTATCTTAATCCCTTCAAAAAGCACTTTTTCTGTACCCTTTAAATTTAGGTCTGAGGTTAAAACTGGTACTTCCCAGTTCAGGAACTTCAATAACGGTTGAATTCCATGTGTCTTGAGGCAGAAAAGTTTCTATCAGCACTTTGGGTATAAGCTTTGAAAATGCACGAGATTTCACATTAAAATTCATAGAAATTCAGGAATTGAGTGATTAAAAAAAATGCATTCTATTAGATCTTTAATCTAAATATCGCACACTATTTCTGAAAAGAAATTTGGAAATGAGTAATTCTTCAATTTTGAAATATTGCAATATATGTATATATTTATATGAAATATCATACAAATTTCATATTTTGAAGAATTTTCAAAAAAAAAAAATTAACTATGAAGGAATTATCTTACGGATTCGATTTAAAGCTCGTTTAAAAGCTCTTTCATTATGTTAATCTAGAAACACCAATATCATTTTCAATTGCTAAAGAACAGATCTGTGAAAAAATTGCTCAAATGGCGTTTCAGCATTTATTAACGAAATAATATTTCTTTTCGGAAGTTAAGGTACCCTTTACCAAATTTCATGCCTGTGGGTCATTTAGATTTTCTGTTACTCGACAGACAGATTATCTTCCTTTATTATTATAAATAAGATGTGTACTCTCAGGAACATTCATTCCAAAGTTATTGCGGAGTTTAAAGACTCCTAGTAACCCTGTATATACTAACAGGTACTACACTTAAAAAGTTATGCAACACAAAAATTTACGGCTAGATAGAAACATTTCAAATGTTTTTATTTGATCATATTTTACAAGTTTTGTCCCATTGTGACTAGACATAAGAGTTTTCTAACAACATAACAGATCACAAAGTATACAATGACTACAGAAGCATGGCCCATTTTACTCATGTGATGAATCAATGTAAACATATGGCAAACAATAAGAATTGATGTCAATATTTATAATATAAAAATGATTAATTTGAATATAATATTAATTCATATTTCATTAAAATGCAATAGTTACAATTTCAAAACGTGCAATTTAACTTATAAAAAAACCGCATAAAATGCAATGAAACTAATAGTTTGTATAAATTATAATGTTATGCAAAGCAAAGTCGATGAAAACGTAAGTTCAAGTACCACCATGCATTCATCGTTATTCTTGCCAGAGCATTGTGTCTTTTTCTAGTTAAACTTAAATTTGCATATCTGTGGCAATTTACTATTTTCAAGTATTTAATGTTTATCTGTACGTATGCATGTTAATATATAATAATCCAAAAATCATTTATTGTTTACAATAGTTATTTTATTTTACTTTTAAAAGAATGAAGTTCTCTATTTTATATAACATATGAAGAGCAACTTAAAATTTAAGAATATGTTTAAAATTTTACAAAATCGATGCTTGTTTGCGCTGCTTTAAAGTAAGGGGAATTCATAAGACCGAAATGGTTTGTGAGGTAATGTGAACTCAATACTCAAACTAACAACAACAAAATAATAAAATCATAGCATAATAGCAATAAAACTATAAAATAGCTTTTAACAGAAATAAACTAAGGAAATATATGTGAACAAGGATAAAATGAAATGAATAACGAAAACAATAGTAAAATAAAATGAATAACTAAAACAATAGTAAAATATAATGAATAACTAAAACAATAGTAAAATAAAATGAATAACAGAAACAATAGTAAAATAAAATGAATAACAAAAACAATAGTAAAATAAAATGAATAACAAAAACAATAGTAAAATAAAATGAATAAAAGAAACAATAGTAAAATAAAATTAATAACAAAAACTGTAATTAATAGGAAATAATTTTTTAATAAATTTATAATGAGGAATATTAATATTTAATTACTATTTTCTTATAAAATGCTATTTTATTTCAATAGTATGAAAAAAAAATTAAACAATAATGGAATAAATGCACTTTTCAATCTAAATTTCATTAAGAGATTTTGAATTATATACAATTACTCAAGCAATTGGTCATGTAATACTAATTAGAATAAATACATACTTCTGAAAAGAAGTGATATCAATAAATTTAACTAATTTATTTAGGTTGCAATCATTGAGTTTTTTATTTTGATACAGAAAGTTAAAATTCTTAAAATATTATTTAGAAATTATAATAATTGATTCATTCTAAATTGCTATTCTAATTGCTGTTGGAATGATATAAAGCTAATTTTTTGAACGAAATGTCATATTTTTATTTTTGAACGTTTTTAAAAAATAAATATAAAAGATAAAAGTGGTCGCATTCTGCAACATTTCTCTGCTCATATGGATCATTCCACTTTTTATCATTGCTGTAGAGTCCAATTTACACAATATTAACAAGAAATTATTACAATAGAGTTTATTGCTCCATTTAAAAAGTGGCCACTTGTCCACGAAGTTCAATAAATCTACATTGAAGTTTTATCCTCTGTAAAACGTTTTTACAACTCCAAATCGTTTATACCATCTAATAATTTATAGACTGTTCAGAAGACTTACTGATAGCCACCCGTTATCACTTTTTTAATATAAACATTCTTTGCAGTCTAAACATGGTATACCGATGGTACACAGCTGTCATTTTATTCGATGGACTAGAGGCAAGATATGACATCAGATGGTACTTAATACTGTCAGGCACATCTAAGTATCTTGCTTGCAAGAATTTTGTGCACATTTTTTATATCTGATAAGGGGGTATTCAGATTAAGAGTTAGTATTTCTCAAATTTTTGCCACTTTTGTGTGTTATCTTACAGTGTGCACTACGCACCGTTCCATATCATTTGGAACCATACATTATTCTTCAAATAATGCAAACCCAGCACATCATATAACATCCGGAACAGTCCATTCGGATTTGGTCACCGACGCTAGGAACCAATCGGGCGACCCGCCACACTGACGTCATGCATAGTGGGGATACGAACCAATATGCGATGTCACATGACTCGGATGGTGCGGCATCGTATGCGTGGACGCCGCTGCAATGTTCGAATACAAGTTGGCACTCGGATTGGTCCAGTAAGAGGTAGGGGCTGGAAATATACTGCCCGTCGTGGAAGGTATTCCTGTATGGGCACCTACAAAGTTCAATTTAGGACTATGGTGATATCCGGACATGAATAGATCCGACTGGTATTTGTAAGTGGGATCGGCTGTCGTAGGCTGTGTTGCTTGTGCAAGTCCTTGGAAATCGAACTTATAAGCGTACCTCTTGCCGTGAACTTTTGTCATTATGTTCTTGTCGTAGTAGTATCTGAGGGCGCGACTGAGCTTGTCATAGTTCATGTTGGGCTTGCTTTTACGCTCGCCCCACCGCCGTGCTACTTCGTCAGGATCCGTAAGCTTAAATTCACCGTTCGTGCCCTCCCACGTGATGCAGTTGGCGTTGCTACTGTCCGAAAGAAGCTCCAGAAGAAATTGCCACAGCTGTATCTGACCACTTCCTGTAAAAGAATGGGTACAAAATTAAATTTGGGGAAAATGTTTATATTGTATAAGAGTTAATATTAGAAATTTGAATAAATTGCGGCTGAATTTTATATTGTTGTGTATATGGATAGAAATATTTAATAGGAAGGAAAGTCACGGGTTGTGGCTCTCTTTCCTCGGAGATCTTACTCCCCATTTTCTCTGATTTGCAGCATTCAGGTGACGCAACAAGTACTTTCTCCATTGGATAGCCTTTCCCTCCAATGTCGTAACTTCACATTTTCTTAAGGGTTAGACCCCTCTTCTGTCTTGACACCCCTAAATTTATGGTTTTCTGACCTCTGGGTTCACATGTCGTAAACCTTGGCGTGATTTAGACTGGAGGTGTTGTCCGAAGTTTCAGATCAATAAATATTGTACATAAAACTGTCTCACCAAAGTGTGAGATCTAGTACTTCTTGTCTCACAAATAGGAAGGACTATAAGATTAGTTTCGCAAATCACATTTTCTGTATACTTAAGAAAGATGATTTTCCAGATGATGAGATGACGTAGATTGGTCATATATGTTAATCTACCGAAGCTAAATGTTTACATTTTATATTATCTGACTTTTTAGTTGTGAATAGTATTCTGATTGCTCACTTTGGTTGCTCATTGGTTGTCATTTTTTTTCAAAGTATTTGTGGTTCCATATCAACAATTTTACTTTTAATGGTATTTTTGTTGCTAGGATATAAACAAAAAATCTCACAGAAAATAACTTGGGGAATATTTAAGAATAAATTGCTGGATAATCTATTCCAAATATGGGATTTTCAGATCTTGTAGCAATATAAAATTCACAAGTAGCATTATAAAACTTAAAATGAATCAATGCCTTTATTGAAAAATATCATGCATAGTATTCGATTCCTCCACGTTATGGATTCAAAAATGCAAACACAAACAGCTGAATTTCATTATAAAATTGCCGCTATACATACACTATTCATTATGGATATACGGATGCAATAGAGGAGAAGATAGTAATATGAGATATGCTAGAAATATGAAACACCAAGCTTTGGGTACACACACGGTACTGTCATCTATCAAATATCAAGGTAACTATTTGCCTCAGTGCTGACAAGGTAATGCTATATTTGGCAGACATACAACGAACGTTTGTTGTTAATGCATCAGACTAAAATTTTAATGGGAAAGATTTGATTTCCCAGTTTCATCGGTTTATTGTAGTATTATTACACGTCAAGTGAATAAAGTAAGTTATACTTTATTAATATCAGTTTTGTAACATAATAATAAATTACGCATATATTATGGGCTTCCATGTAAGTTACCGACTTGATATAACAACGAATTGGGAGTAAAGTGAGACAAGTGAAGTTCATAATAAAACTTTGTGAGCCATTACGGCATAAAGTTAAAAAGAAGTGTGTTAACCGGTTTCGAAGGTAAAAGACAGCTTTCTTCAACAAGAAGGTGCCTCATTCACCCAAGCAAGTTATATAGATCAATAGTGATTGCATAGACCTAGAAAATATTACCTACGTATGTGATTACTGTACACTTAAACGGGTTATTATTGTTATTTCTTGATACAAAACTTATAATCTAAACTTTAGGTTTAATAACCTTATTTGTTTTTGATATTACAATGCTGTCTCATATCACTAACCTATTTTTCAACTTCGGATGTTGACTTAATTTAGAACAAGAGATTAAAATTATAATTTGCTATGGTATTTGTCATTTATGTTTATATAATACTAGCCATTTCACCCGTTCTTCGTACCTTCTGAATGGCTAGTGGTCACTAAATATGACACCTACACTAATAAAAGTTATGAATATCAAAAAAACCATTTTAAAATGAAGCATATTAAGAGAATGGCTCACACTTTCGATGGGCAAATCCCTTGTATCGTCATCTCTTATTCGAATTTTTGAAATTTATTTTTGTTTCGTTGATCTGGAAGTTGAGACAGATCGAATGAAACCATAACCGAGCCCTCACAGCAAAGATCGTCACATGTGTGACAGTGACGTTGTAGTCACGTGACACCTGGGTCACAATGTGACATCATATTTGTGACTTCTATGCAACGTTACGTATTAGTAACTTCATTGTGACTATATTCTGTGACGTTTCCGCAATTTAATTAACACGTAACAATGTGACGACATTACAATGGCAATTACAATGTGACGTCATAAACAAGTTAATATGTGATGTCACAAACAACCACGAAAATGACCAAAATGACTTCGCAATGAACTCAATATGACATTGCCGAAACGTACTGCGACGTCCTGTGATGTCCCAAAGTCACAGTGTGACGTAAATCTTACGTCACTGTAAAAAAAAATGCTGTTAGGGAGGTCTGCAGAGAAGTTCTCGATCATTCTGAAAAGTTAAGTTTTGTTAAATGTTTTAATTATTACTTTGCATCGTTGTCTCTAATTCGAATTTTCGAAAAACTAGATCTTCTCGTTAACATAGAAGTTGAAATGGATCGGATGAGGCCCAAACCAAGATTATTCTAACTATAGTGGATGTTCTTGATAATAAAACAAATTGGTTTAGAGTTTCCTGATTATCCTTTTGCCCCGTCACCTCTAATTTGAATTTTTGGGATTTCAGATTTTTCCCTTGGTCTTGGAGCTGAGAAGGATCGAATGACGTTAAAATCAAGATTCTAACTAAAGTGGAAGTGCTCGATAATTTTAATGCATCACCACCTCACTCATTTACTCAGTCAGTCAGTGCATATTAATTCCGCATAAAATTCCCTGTTTGCAGATGATGATTAATATTCTTAACAACATCTATTCTGGGCTTTATCACGACCGAAAACATGATTGATATCTCATATTACTAACTTCTCTGAGTCAAATTCCTTAAATATGTAACAGTTAATACTTTAAACATATATAACAATTTATGTAACAGTTAATGTTTCTCACTTTAATAATGCCTCTGGAATCGCTGGTGTATTCTCAAGATACAGGAATGAGTCAAAATTTTTGGATAACTAACACTTGTATTTAAAATCCTTCATAAGAGTAAATAAGAAGAATATAGAGAAAGCTCGATAATTATCTTACAATATCGCCAAACATCTGTCAAATACAATAAAACAGTAATTAAATGATCAGCTAATTCACAAAATAGCATATACTATTCTCAAATCTCTGACGCATCTCATACTACAATTTAGCTCATGTCACGTTAACTCCTCTCTGAGTGATGGCTCCTTTTATATACTCGTCGTAAAAATTCCTAGAAAGGGCTCGTATCTCCAAGAATATTCGATACTTCAAGAAAGTTCTAGTATATTCGAAACAGGTGGTGAGATACCCCAGTGATTAGCGAGCGGGATTTCCCTCGGATGACTCGAGTTCGATTCCCAGCTCTGCTCAAACTGTTTCCGCTTTCAAGCGAAGTACTAGAACGTTTAATATGTGGGTCCGTAAGTCTTTCCGAGAGGTTAGTGGTAGGGGAAGGAGGTACGGTCCATGTGGATACCCCCCCTCACTGTGTTCTAGTTCAAATTGGGTGGCACTATCACAACCGTCCAAACAGATACCTTACACCTTCGGGTAGGTCGGATGGTCTAAGTTGAAAAAGAAGAAGTATATTAAACAAGAAAGATCAATCATGCTTAAAGCATTGATTATGAAACACTTTCCAACTTCAATGCAATTTTATTTAAACATGTCTAAAATGCAATACATTCCTCGGTAATATTTTAAAACTTATCACAATACTACATTAATTTATTATATTTGAAACCTTAAACCTTCATCGAAAAAAATTAACTTCATTCAAATGACGGCATTAAAGTATAAATTGCCTGGTTTAAACATCTCTTAAATGTTATACATTCCTCGGTAATAATTTTAGAATTATCATAATACTACGATAATTTATTATATTTGAAAACTTCATCGAAAACAACTGAAATCCATTCAAATGACGTCATAAAAAATAACACGCCTGGCTCTCTCTATAAAAGCAACATTTCATTCATAAATAATTCCCCCATTCATGTCATTCATCACAATACTATAATAATTTATTTTATTTAAAAATTAAGACCATTGAGCTGCAAGTAAGTAAACTCTATGCGTAAAACTTCATCGAAAAATATCGTCCTTCTCTTTCTAAAATCAATGAATTCATATCAGCTAAGCAGACTCCATGGACTAAATGATTTTGTGTGAAAGAATTACAGCGATTCTAATACAACTCATTCTACATATTTTGCTGTTTACATTTTACATAGGTGAAAAATAGGCTTAATAGTAGAAATAATCAAATTTGGAAGAGCATTTAAACTGAAATATATTGTCATTGCGTTGTTTCAGTATGTAGATGCACAGAATTTAGGCAAAAATAAAGTAATTTTAGGACGGATACAACACTCAATATGAATTAAAAAGAACTTTAAAAATCACGATTTTGACACAAGATGGATGCCATATATCATTTTGAAGTGGGTCATGTGATCGTTTCATATCATGGACACGTGATCGCTTAATATAAGAGGTGTTATTATTATTTTAATTTTTATTTAAAAAACAACTGAATATATTTCGCTGAATTTTTTTTTACATATTTTATGGAACAATTTGAATATTGCCTAAAATTTTCGAAGCAATTTGTGAATTTTAAATCCGCTTAAAAAATGCTTGAAAAATTAAGTCCCATAGGGCTCAATGTATTCCATTTTTTCAACCCAGGTTCAATCCAAAACTAATTGGGTGATATTATTCATTTATATTCCCATAGGTCCTATAGACCGTCTGAACAACATACTAAAATTTCATTTTGATTAAGTCATTTTTACGGCAGTTATCGTGCTAACGGACAGACAGACAGACAGACAGACAGACAGACAGACAGACAGAATGAACAAAGTCATAAACACTTTTCAACTTTGTTGTAAAGTGTTAAAAAATCGCCATGTTGGCGATATTTCGCGAAATCTGGTAACCCTAACTCAAAAGTGAAATTATGGCAACCTTATATTCAAATAATAGCTGCATGTAAAGGTGTTTTTCCCTTCTGGAGACTGAAAGAGCCCCATTGGTATGTTACCCATTTTACATGTTCGTAACAATAATCTTACGCACAGAGTCATTTTATTCCATTTTCAGATTCAGCATATGCTTTCTGTTTGTCTTTCCGAGTCCAAGTAGAAGGTCAAAGCCATTTTCTTACGCTCATTAATCTCTTTAAAGAGCCCCAAGATGTCTCGAATTTCGGAATCTTTCTCCGTAGCTTACATTCATTAGGGACATTCTTCTCAGGTTAGGAGTAGCAGCAATGCGCAAATTAGTCACTCGAAAGAAAAAGCTTTTATTTTGAGACAATGTGAGAGCCGCGGCGTATATATTTAATTATCATATGTTGAAAACACGAATCTGTACTGCGCAACATTAAGAATTAACTTTAGATATATCCTTTTGAATATTTTGTTATGGATAAAGGTGCATAAAGGTCTTGCTGTTTTAAGCATTTTGATTTATGCAAATATTAGTATAGAAACTTCAACAAAATTGTGTCCATTTTAGGAGACGGTGCAAAATGTTTTCTATATTTTTCGATGCATTGCATTTATAAAGCACAAAACCCGCTTATGAGGGCGTTCCCCAAAATATGGAAAACCATTGACGATACCAGTCGCCCTGGACCGGTTTCGCGCTTATTATACGCTCGTCAGCATGGGATAGTCGATGTCTACAATGGCAGCAAGAAATTTGCTATAAGCCACTATTTCCGAGAGCTTCTATGGAAACTGGCAAGTGTCAGTTCCAAAAGAAATGGGATGTGGACAGCACATGACCTTCCCAACAGTTTCAAATTAATATTCTCTTTTTTCTTTTCAAAATTCATTACATTGAGTTTAATTGTCTAAAATGGTACACGTTTAAACTTATATCCAGTTTTAAACATTTTTCTTTTATTTGATGCATTTTACAACGCTACTAGCTTCTAAAAATTAAAAAAATTCTATATCTCGAGAACGGCTCATTTTAAAGTAATAGAATTGGTCTTATTCGTTTCATCGTTAAAAATTATACATTAAGCAACTATATAATTAATACATTAAATAATATTCAGCCTTTATTTTGCGACCATTTTGAGAAAAAAATGGCCTGTTTTTTTTTTAATTGTACCAAAATTTAATCAGCACCTGGGTAATAATACCCAAAGTAACTTATCTACAAAATTTTGTAAAATTTCGTCCAGTAATTTTTGAACCAGAATGGATTTTTGAACCACTCGCACAGAGAGCTAGACACACACAGACGTGCAAAATGTTTTTTTCCGCGTTCGGTGTTTTAAAGGTGTATATCCATAGGAAACTCAAGTTACGATTTTTGACACCATTCCAATATTTTCCCTATACATCACCATGTATTGGAATATAGTAAAAATACATTTTTAAGGAATTAAGTTGAAATTAAGGAAATTTTAAAAAGAATAATTTTATAAATTTCTTTTTATAAAAATATAAGTTTTTCATACATTCTGTTACTGATTAATATAAGTAGACACAAACAATATTTGAAATATGAATGTATGATTGAATGAAGTTTTACATTAAAACATTTTGGCATAAGATGCAGGATGACTTATAATTTTGTAAACATTTCAATAGTTCATGAGAAGAGCTATGTTTGATTGCTATATTTGAGTGCGATTTGTGCAAAATGGCTCTCAAATAAAGATTTATTCTTTTCTGTATAATAGAAATAAATGGAAATTGTATTTATAGAAGGCACTTTTCCATATGCTTTATTTACGGGTGCAGCCCGCGTTCTCAAGGAAAACAAATATCTTTGATAATTTAGTTATTAAGCTAAACAGCATATTTTCATGTATTTTTCTTATCATAGTAAAAGTAGGAACAGCTGCTAAGCTGTAAAATACAGTGACGTTATTTCTGGAGTAAACATAATTTCCAGCCATGTTGTAGTTGGTACCTTTTCAGTACAGTTCTGGTACTTTCCCACTTCAGGAACTCCATTTGCTGAATTATTTGAGCTTTGTGGAAGTTAGATTCCGATCGAGCCAGAGAAAACTTATCACCGAATGAGTACATCGGAAAGAAAAAGATCGAGTTCGATCTCCTTCGGCAAAGAGGATCGAAAATGTCAATCAGAGTTGAAATATCTCAGTCTCAGTTTTGATGAGATGCTGATGCTTGAATAAGAATTTTGAGATCACAAAAGAGATTTATTGCTGGTTATAAAAACACCATAAATTTAAAATTGACACTATTTGAAAACTGAACGCAAATATTTCTCTAACTGTTCGATTACCGGTTACCTCACTAAAGATTTGAACTTGGTTCAAAATTTCAAATCTGATAAATTTGTTACTTTTCGTTTCTTTGATTACCTGTTCAACACATAAGTTTCCATACAAGTCAGCGCAGTTTCGTTTATTAAACAATTCGAGGGCTTGACGAAGTCACATTTTGCAAATTGAAAACTGTGTTCCAAGTTTTCGGCATTCGAACGATGGCACATACAAGCAAACACGTTTTATAGGACTCAAGTAAAACCAAATGGGAAGAACCGGTATTTACTGAACAATACCATTTACTAAAGATATCACTTGGGTTAAAACCTTCAAAATAATCCGAAAAGCTTGGAAAGCTGAGAAAGGCTTTCTTTCATAAGCTCTATACATACTTTTCCCGATAGGAGTAAGAAAGAAGATTAGGTTTACTAATTGAGTTTACTTGTGCTGTTGCATTATCCAGCTTTGTCTTAGTACGATTCTAAGTAGATTAGAATATACTTTTTAAATATTCAGCATTTGATAATTTCGTATCATGAATTTTAATTCATAAAATTGTATACGAGCAGAAATACCCGACGTAGCCCAGAATAATAATAAAATAAACAAAAAAATCTTAAACATATTATTTATAAATATTTTTTCCATTAAGAAGCCAGTTAAAATGTATTTAAATCTCTTGAGCTGTTTTCTCAAGCAGTCATTACAGAACAACGAAACATATATTTTAATTCCCTGTTCTTCCGTTCTTCGTCAGCACAAAAAACGAAGCGCAATTTTTACTCTTGAGAGAAAGATCGGTCGCCGATCCTTACTCGACTACTTTTTATCTAGAATCTTGGTTTTGATCTAAATTCGATTCGTCACTGCTTCCAAATTAACAAAAAAATAATTAACTGGAGAGTGGCTCAACTCGACTTTTTCATACCAAAATTAATTTTTAGTGGCTTTTTTCTTAATTTTACAAGAAATATTTTGAAAAATCGATATCATAGGTCCAAATGATTATAATTATAGCGTGTTACCCTTCACTTTAAAGGGTTTGAAATAATTTTTCGATTGGTATCATATTTGACAATGTACCCTCGGGTGGCAGGTAATTTCCCCCAAAGGGGGAGATGACATCACGAACAAAAATCTGTATCGCGGCTATTTTCACAATAATAATTGAAACTATAAAGTCTCGTGATAATTGAGTCATAAATAAATCTTTTTTGTGCATGATTATGTCAAATTTCATCCTATGCTGCCATGTTAAAAAATATAAAATTTCAAATAAATAAAGTTTTCGCTCGAGTTTAAAAAAATAAAATTCTATCTAGTTCTAGATTTTTAATACCAAAGCCGGAAATAAAATTTCGTGAAAATTCATTAATATTTGGAGACAATGTGCGCACAAAAAATCGAACACAAACATGCATACATACAGACAATCAGACATATAGATAGACGGAGATAAATCCAAAAATAGTCAACACGTGTTCAGGAGGTTTTAAAACATACATTGGCATCAAAATCTCAAAATCGAACATTTTCGTGAAAACAACACTTTCTCAATACTACGTTTGAGAAAGCAAAAATCTAATGTTTCGAATATTCGAATTAGTGGTGAGGATACAAAGGGATTTTCAAAACACCAACACCTCTTTGCCTCTCGGAATAATTAAAAGCATATTTTGATATTCTTTCTCTGCCAATCGGAAAAATAAAGCAATAAAATTATATTGTCGCGTGATGAAATAAAATTCAATATAATTTCCCCAGAATCCCAGTTGGCAGAATTACAAAATAGGCGCCATTTTGATGCCTAAATTTAAAAGAGTTTTTGATATTCAGAAAAGTTATCAACAACTTTTTTCAAGCGTGTAGGTGTTACATTCAATGAATACTAGCCATTTTGTACGCGCGAAGCGTGGATGCTAATAGCTAGTACTATAAATTACCATAATTATACCGGAGTTTATCATTGTAAATAATGCCATAAGAAATTATATAAATAATTCATAAGAAATAATGCCAAAAATTATAAAATTCTAATAGTTCGAGTTCCAATCATGAAAATTATAAAAATGTACAGGGTGTCCCAAAATATTGACCTCGCCTTATTATTCCTTAAATATTGATCTTAGATATATATAATAAATTACAAAGTTACGTAAAAAAGAAACATAATTTTATGAAATCAATAAAAATTTTCAGGGGATTAAATTTGAAGAAATACAAAATTTAAATTTTTATACGGTCCTCGTACAAAAACATTTCCAATGAGTAAAATGTGCCCCATACACTAATAAGGTGATGTACAACATTTTAGTATTTTATCATAAAAAGTCCCAGAGATATGTTTAAACAAAGTTGGTGAGGGATTAATCACAAATTAAAATGTAAATTTTTACAGCAAGAGTGCAAATGACGCAACGCAGAAATGCATCATAGGCAAATAACATCTGCCTCTTATCTTTAATGGATCTTTGGTATGGAGAAAAAACATTTTGAACAAGCTTTGTAATCTTTGTGTAAAGTTATTATTTCTACACAGTGTAGATACTTTTGTACCAATAAATAGCAAAATTATTATTTATTTATGTAATCATTGTTTTCTTTCGTAATTTGTGTATGACCCCTGAAACGTGATCTGCCGACATGATTTTTCCCCTCTGAGAACCCATGTCGATGCATCGAAAAGTGGTTTAAGTCAGCATTTTTGTCTTTTCATATCTCTGGGACTTTTTATGATAAAATACTGAAATTTTGTACATTCCCTTATTAGTGTATGGGACATATTTTACTCATTGTAAATGTTTTGTACGGGGGCCGTATAAAAAGTTAAATTTTGTATTTCTTAAAATTTAATTTCCTTGAAAATTTTAATCGATTTCATAAAATTCTGTACCTTTTTTTACACAACTGCGTAATGTATATGTCTAAGATCAATATTTAAGGAATAAAAGCCGAGGTCAATGATTTTGGGACACTGTGTATATCTAGTTCTAGATTTTTCAGTGTGTCTACATATAAAAATTTATAGCGGTATGTGCATTCGTTCTTGACATTTCTCAAACACACACGAACAAGCACGTGCGTGTGAACACAGACAGATTGGATTATTTCCAAAAATATCCGAAATAGGCTGAGGGGGCTTTATAAATGCACTTATCTTAAATTCGAAAATTTTTCAGGAAAACAAGACTTTCTCTATCTAACAATCTGAGAAAATAAAAAATCATAATTTCTATTTTAAAATAAAGTAATATATTAATGCTTTAAGTAATAATATACTGCAAGAATGATCGCTCAAATATATAAAAATATTTTTAGAATATTCAAATATTAAAATTAAATAAATAAAGAACAGTAAATATTTAAAAAATAATTATTTTTTCAATGTTATATTTTCCTATTTAGTAAATATAACTTAAATTTAAAAATGTTGACATATTTATAAATTTTTAGCAAACTTCGTATATAATATTAAATCATATACGTGTTCCTAGAAGAATGAAAAAAAATATATTATACCTGATGTTGCTAACCGACTACTTGTAGGTCCAAACATTTGATACGGATCTAAAAAAAGAACATAAAGATATATTAATACATGAAACAGTTGCAAATTTTAGAAATGAAAATATACTGTTGTGATTTAAGCTTAAAATATCTTTGTTTTCTAAATACTTTAACAATAATTTAATATTACATAATGATCAGACAACAAACTTATTTAATTTAATAAAGAAACATTTTGATACAAAATTATTTGTAGAAATACATTTAACATTATTATTTTCCAGATTTTTGCCCTATAAATATAGACTCTAATGCAGTTTTAGGATGATGAAAATCAAGTATTTATTTAAAGTATCCTTTGTGGAAGCTTCCATTAGACTTCATATTCTATATCTTTTACCAGACTTCATTCTATTAGACTTCATATTCTATATGTTTTGGTACACGCATGTCACAATCAATATCAGAATTAAAAAAAAACTTTTCCTAAGCTTTTGAGCTCCACCGATTCTAGGGATTTTTAAAGTGAAACATCTTAGGCCTCGAGGTACGGAGTAAATCGTGAAAGAAATGTGACGTGGATGACACGGAAGTATGTAAGGGAAGTGACATCATATTATTTGGAATACGTTAAAGAAAAACGTTGTTATAATTTGAAGGTCTAGGTCACTTGACCTTGGAGACAAATTAGGCTACCTTGGCCACGAATGTGGCGAGATATCGAGACTTTTAGTGAGTTCTAGAAACTTCTCGTGTTTTGTAGATTCGCTCAGAACGTCACAAGTTCCGTGCTTTTTCTTGAATTTTCCACAGAGGGTATATAAGCTCATAAACATTCAGTTGGTTGTTGACGCGATACGAGTAAAAGTATCTCTTGAACTCAATTTGAATCTAATTTGTAATGCTCTTTATGATTTTATATCCTTTAAGCTGCACTGTAAACCAATTCTGATAGAAAATAGTAAATGATTTAAATATAAGATCTGCGACACCTGTGTATCAATATCTCTACGCTAGCAGGGGTTTACCGCTTGCTCGGTGTTGTGATTGTAAACATTAAATCCAAATGTTTTATAGCCGATAAGTCCATGGTTTATGGTCTGATTTGGAAAAAATACTGCATTCTATTAACCAATCAAAATTGTGTGATGTTCAAAAATAAATAAATAGTAAAAATAATTTAAAAAACAAAACAAGAAATATCGAAACTTTTCTGTTTTTAATATTTTTTGAACGAAAAATATCGAAACTTTCCTATGTACATTGTACATAGTCACACACAATACACATCAACCTTTTCCCATTCGAAATATGCGAAAGGAGAGATGTTTCACAAAAATATTGAGTAACATAGTTACTTACTATTTTTTATTTTCTCTATATACATAGTATAATGTATAAGGAAAGTATTGTGACGGGGTTGAAAATTCGAATTCGAGTTTTTGATAGAAGGGCACGTTTCAAGTATCCCTGGGCTGGAATCGGACGTTTTTGAGGTGATGCCTGTATGTGTCCGTAAGTCTATAGATGCGATATCTCACAAACTAATGGAGCGTTTCGAAAGAAATTTTGCGCAAATATTACAATCTGAATATAAGAACCCTATTGATTATAAACGAAATCGAATCTTTGAAAGGACCCACCACCACTAAATTTTCGAATGAAATTTTGAAAAAGTCGGTAAAAATCTGAACCCTTAATAAAATTACATAAATGAGCATTTCTTGTGTAATTCTTTTTTATTCAGAAATTGAATAACATAAACTTTAGAACTCCATCATGAACCGTTCTCGAAATATTGAAATATTTTCGAATAAATTTATCAAAAAATCACAGAAAATTAAAAAGTATTAATGACAGTGAAATATATGTTCACTTTTCATATGTAATGTTATGCTAAAAATTTGTGAACATCATTCTCGTGGATCTATCTGGTTTCATCCATGAGACATAATTTGGGTAATTTTTTTTTTTGTATTTGACGTCAAATTGATGAACTAATTCAAATATTTTAAATTAAAATATTAATATATGGACTATATTGCTTATTGCGGATACTATCAATATTGATAATTGCCAATTTAGATCTGCGCGAAAATTAAATTAATTGGGTATTTCGAAATTGCCTTACATGTCTCATCCAAAAAAGTGTCAAATGTAAAAATCAACGTTGAAAACATTCTGCCTTGAATGCTATACATCATTTTTTTACTGTGAAAGAAGTAAATCCACTGCATTATACATATAAGAAAAGGCGTGTGCTGCCCGCATCAGATTTTTAATTCTTTAAAAATTCATTTCTGAAATTGGTAATAAATCAGCTGAGTCAATGATTTTTATTTATCAGGCAGATTTGGGTTTTAACCCCCTTTAATATGAGCAGCCTGTAATTCAAGTTATAGTCTGTAATTCAAGCTGTAACCTGTAATTTAAGCTATCATATTGATACTACCGATGATGTGATGACTATGGTGTATGAGTTCTTAAATTAGTTTATTCGTACATGCATACAATATGCAAATAAAAGTACTCGGAATGAGTTCTGGAGGTGTTAGAACTCGCTTTTCTGTCAAAAAAGTATTCTAGAAAATTACTGTATAAATCTATATAAATAAAATTGAAAATCTGTCTGCCTTCGGTCTATTTTTCTGTCTGTTTTTCTGTCTGTTTGTCTGTCTATATGTGTGTGTGTCACATCGCGGGAGAACCATTGCACCGAATTTTATAAATTTCTGTGGGTAGCCTTGAAATAGTCCCACTTGAAACTTAGTCTATGTTTCGAGTTTCTAGGACCAGAAATTGTCTAGATATTAATAAAAAACGATATTAATAAACTTTCCATAGACATAACATTATGCAGGCGATATATTTTCCGCAAATTTATTTGAAGAAAATGATATGTAGCTTAGCAACGTACTTAAATCCAAATGTGTCTACGCGGCCAGACGTTTTTAACACTTTACAACAAAGTTGAAAAGTGTTTATGACTTTGTTCATTCTGTCTGTCTGTCTGTCTGTCCGTTAGCACGATAACTGCCGTAAAAATGACTTAATCAAAATGAAATTTTAGTATGTTGTTCAGACGGTCTATAGGACCTATGGGAATATAAATGAATAATATCACACAATTAGTTTTGGATTGAACCCGGGTTGAAAAAATGGAATACATTGAACCCTATGGGACCTAATTTTTCAAGCATTTTTTAAACGGATTTAAAATTCACAAATTGCTTCGAAAATTTTAGGCAATATTCAAATTGTTCCATAAAATATATAAAAAAAATTCAGCGAAATATATTCAGTAGTTTTTTAAATAAAAATTAAAATAATAATAAGACCTCTTATATGAAGCGATCACGTGTCCATGATATGAAACGATCACATGACCCACCTCAAAATGATATATGGCATCCATCTTGTGTCAAAATCGTGATTTTTAAAGTTCTTTTTAATTCATATTGAGTGTTGTATCCGTCTTAAAACTACTTTATTTTTGCCTAAATTCTGTGCATCTACATACTAAAACAACGCAATGACAATATATTTCAGTTTAAATGCTCATCCAAATATGATTATTTCTACTATTAAGCCTATTTTTCATCTATGTAAAATGTAAACAGCAAAATATATAGAATGAGTTGTATTAGAATCGCTGTAATTCTTTAACACAAAATAATTTAGTCCATGGAGTCTGCTTAGCTGATATGAATGAAATATTCATTGATTTTAGAAAGAGAAGGACAATATTTTTCGATGAAGTTTTACGCATAGAGATTACTTACTTGTAGCTCAATGGTCTTAATTTTTAAATAAAATAAATTATTATAGTATTGTGATGAATGACATGAATGGGGAATGGGGAATTATTTATGAATGAAATGTTGCTTTTATAGAGAGAGCCAGGCGTGTTATTTTTTTATGACGTCATTTGAATGAATTTCAATTGTTTTCGATGAAGTTTTCAAATATAATAAATTACCGTAGTATTATGATAATTCTAAAATTATTACCGAGGAATGTATCACATTTTAGAGATATTTAAACCAGGCAATTTATATTTTAATGCCGTCATTTGAATGAAGTTAATTTTTTTCGATGGAGGTTTAAGGTTTCAAATATAATAAATTAATGTAGTATTGTGATAAGTTTTAAAATATTATCGAGGACTGTATTGCATTTTAGACATGTTTAAATAAAATTGCATTGGAGTTGGAAAGTGTTTCATAATCAATGCTTTAAGCATGATTGATCTTTCTTGTTCTTTTATTACATTTTTTCCGATTTAAATAATAAATAAATTGATAATAAAATAAGTGTTATCGAAATTGTATTTCTGACAGGATTATATCCATTACTGCCTTTATGTTTAAAGGTTACAAGGATTATTGGTATTTTAAATTTAGTACTTCATGTGTTTTATTTTTGTTTTCAAACTCATATATTGTAGTACAGGTAATTTTCTATTTATATATGGGTATTTCTTCTAATCTACGAGAATATAAGTATTATGGGTTCATACCTTCCCATACAATTCTAGCGCTTTCATTTTGCCATATATTGATTCAATTTTATATTTTTCATAAATTTGCTTGTAAACGGGACCAAGCTGTTTTATTCTTTAGATCTGCCTGTGAAAATAATTTTATATAGCGGGAAAGGAGATTCTTAAACTTATCTTTAGGAGCATTAATTTAAATATTTTAATAGAATGTTTTGATTAATAATGTCATTTAGAATACTGTAGGAATTTGCACATGATTTTAATTTTAAATTTCCTTATAATGTATAAGAAGGGTATACTGCTAGAGGTTACATGACATATTAGCGGGTGCTGTATTTTATGAATCGGTTGCATTTTATAAAAAAAAAAAATTAATTTTTAAATATATTAATTACGTTCAGTAATCATAAACCACATTGCCTAGAGAAGGTTCATGTTTCATTACATCTTTATTCTCAAATTGCCTTTGCGCAAAATATAAAAAATGCAAGCCTAAATTATATATATAATAAAGCGTTCATAAACTGAGATTTTTTCTAAAGATACAAAAGCTAACCTCGCCCACTAACATTCAAAGTAAGCTCGAATTGTGTAAAATCAAATAAACATCCCCACCAATCTAATAACCCACATCGGGAAATCCCTCTGCCCTTGGAAAATATGGATGTGTATACATTCATAACCATGCGCCTGGGGGAGAGGTTGACAGCGGTTAGACGTATGCCGCGCGTTACATTTGGATATTAATACTCCATGGGGCAAGCGGAGAAGCATAACGTCAATATTAGACATACGCTCGACGTCGGCTTGATATAACTGTGTTTACCTGACCGGAGAGCCCTTGAAAGAGCGGAATATGCAAGGGAAAAGGGATATTCTGTGACTGCCTTATGAGAGAAGTTTGTTGTGAATGAAGATTTGCGAGGAAATTTCAATTATATATGGATTGTTGTGTGGATTTTTAACGTTTAATTTACTAGACTTGTAAGGAAATGACTTTAAAGAATTTAAATGTAAAATATGTTTCAGGAAAATCTTTAAAGGATATTATAAATGAAATTTGTAATTTTATTAAGCTATTAAAATAATTTAGTATGTTCTTACTTTCTCATACATAGTATGTATTTCTGATACGTGTTGTTTTCACGAATATTTTCGATTTCGAGATTTTGATGCTAATTTATGTTTTAAAACCTCCTAAACACGTTTTAACCATATTGTAGTCTGTCTGTCTGTGTGTTTGTCTATGGTCGTTTTTCTGTGTACACGATAGCGGCTACAAATATTAATGCATTTTCACGAAACTTTATATCCAGCTTTGTTATAAAAAGATCTAGAACTAGATAGAAGTTTGTTTTAAATTTGAGCAAAAAAATTGATTCGAAATTTATTTGAAAATTTATATTTTTTTCAACATGGCATCATAGAACAAAATTTGACATATATCATTAAAATTGGACATATAATCATGCATAAAGTGGTTTATTTATGGTTTAGTGATCACGGGACTTTATAGTTTCAATTATTGTCGTAAAAAATAGCCACGATACAATTTTTTTGTTCATGGCGCCATTAGCCCCCTCAGGGAGCAAATTACCTGCCCCCGAGGGGGTATATTGTCAAGTATGGTTTCAATCGAAGTATTTTTTCAAGCCCTCTAAAGTGAAGTGCAATAAACTATAATTGGACACATATCGAGTTTTCAAAAAATCTCCTGTGAAATTTGAGGAAACTAAAAAAAGCTATTAAAAATGGATTCTGGTATAAGGAAGTCGAGTTGATTCACACTTCAGTTAATTTGTTTGGGAGTGAAGTTCCTTTAGAGGTGCTAAAGTTCATTCCACTTTTATAGTTTCACTTGCGATCTATAACACCATTATATGTTATAAATCGTCGGTAGTGTTATTGGCACTTTTGGGAGCGCATAGCACCCCCAAGCTCCCCCTAGCTTCACCTATGATGTACTCCTATTTTTTTTCGTTAATGTAAAGAGATGCATTGTTATGGGGTCAAGAATCGGAATCTTTGATTGTAATGGGAGCGCGTATCACTGAAAACAAATCAACTAATTTTTAAATGCCGTAACTTTAGACTGGATGTACGGGATGTCACGAACAAATTCAGCGATTCAAATGACACTTGGTATGATTAATTTAATCGGTAATAAGAAGTGATTTATTTTGAGGATTATCGGCCTAAGGTAAATTTTTATTTCATCGAACCCCTCCCTCCCACCCCTTTTTTTTGCCAAAATTATAAATGCATGATAATTATTTTTTTAAATGTTAAAAAAACAACACGAAAATAATTTCAGTGCTCATGAATATATTTATTCATATAATAATGATGTCTATTTGAAAAAATTCAAAATCGTCTGTTATATGATTGAACCCTATGAGACAGTTATATTAAATGCTTAACTGTAACGTATCCTAAGATAGAATTAGATTAGTTTTTTTTTTATAAAATCGTTTTAACTAGTAGAATATTTTGCTGTTCTAAATATAAGAATGAGAGTACTTTTATAGTAACATATAAGTAGAAGAGTAGGTAATACATTACGTAGTATAGTAAGGTAAGAATGAAAATATTAAATTGGGCCTTAATAGTGAGTACAGTAGTATTAGAATAAATATTTGTTAACATAAGCCATTGCTACAATCATTCACCTTTTCACAATCGAAATGGGGTATATTCAAAACTACGTAAGGGCATTTTGAAGAAAGTTACTTTTAATGTGAATAACATCTATACTTGTCGAAAATACGGTACCAGATTATGAATATGTAAATATAATTTCAATATTTTATTATTTTGAATTATTTTTCGAAAAAACTTTTAAAAGTATCTTTCAGAGCGAGTGTCTTTTTCATTTTTCTTACTTTCACTCGAAATATCTTCGAAATTATAAAATATAGATATGAATAGTAAGTGACAAAAATATGTATTGGGCAATTTAGTATTTAAATCTATATATATACATGGCCCACTCAATAAGTCTCCGGTATAACTAAGAAAAACAATTTTTTTTTTAGAAATTCGACTTTATTCATCAACATACTCTCCTTCAAGAGTGATACATTCATTCCAACGCTCTTCTAACTTTTCGATGTCTTTTTTGTAGAACGATTTGTCTTTGCTCTCAAAATAAGCCTCAGTTTCGGCAATCACTTCTTCATTTAAGCCAAATTTCTTTCCCTGGAGCATCTTTTTGATGTTTGCAAAAACTGTCACTGGGGGCCAGATCCGGAGAGTACGGTGGGTGAGGAAGCAATTCGAAGCGTAATTCATATAATTTAACCATCGTTTTCATCGACTTGTGACACGGGACATTGTCTTGGTGGAACAGCACTTTTTTTCTTTTGCATGTGAGGCCGTTTTTTCTTGATTTCTACACTCAATCGATCCAATAATGCCATGTAATATTCGCTATTCTAGTTTTACTTTCTCAAGATAATCGATGAACAAAATACCATGCGCGTCCCAAAATACGGATGCCATAACCTTGCCAGCTGACTTTTGGGGTTTGGGTCGCTTTGGACGACTTTCACCGGCTGCTGTCCACTCAGCTGACGATCTTTTTGATTCAGGTGTATAGTAATGGATCCATGGTTCATCCATTGTCATATACCGATGCAAGAAATCCTTCTTATCTCGCTTGAACAGCTCCAAACAGCGCTCTGAATCGTCGACGCGTTGTTGTTTTTGGTCCGGTGTGAGCAAACGCGGCACCCACTTCGAAAGCAACTTACGCATGCTCAAATTTTTGTGTAAAATTGGAAACACATTACCTTCTGATATCTTTAAGGTGTCAGCTATCTCACGCAACTTCACTTTACGGTCTTTCAAAACTATTTTGTGAACTTTTTTATGTTTTCCGGAACAACTGCCGATTTTGGGCGACCAGAGCATTCAGCATCATCGGTATTCGTACGACCGCTTTTAAATTCAGCATACCAGTCAATAATAGTTGATTTCCCTGGTGCAGAGTCTCCATAACGCTTATCATGCCACTGTTTGGCTTCAACAATATTTTTTCCCATCAAAAAATAATCTTTAATCGACATACGAAATTCTTTTTTATCCATTGTTTTGAAAATTACAAAACTGGGGTCACTAAAACCACTGTAACCTATAAACTAATTGTCAGAATGTCATGAAATTTTGACACGTGTCGTTTGAAGGTTGGTACTATTTGGAAATCATATGTGTCTGTCAACAGTGTTTCCATATATGTGTCAGACCGGAGACTTATTGAGTGAAGTGTTATATTTAAAGCACTTATAGTTTTCGAATAATCGTCTTGTCAAGTTGAAGAAAATTGAAATGTTTTTGTTCTTTAAAATTGTAATGCTTATATCTTAAACACTAAAAGTGCTAACTTTGAACAATAAGCAATAATTTGTTTCTCTTTGAAAGCCCTACAAGTGCATAATTGAATTTTGAATTGAGCTCTTGGTTTTTTTTAAATATAGTCGTTATAATTTTGATAGTTTAGTATTTCAATCTGGGTTTTCCAAATGATTGGGAAAGCCGTAATATTTATATAATATTTAAAATATCACGAGTGTTGCAGCTCAATGTATCTACTTACTCTTTGGTGAAATATTGGTGCACTAGCACGAGCTATTTTGTTTTGTTTTAAAATTTTAAAATAATTAGGAAGTTAAGTAAACTTGGAGATTCTAAAGATGTTTAATGATTGATGAGGTTGGAACAGAATAGATTAAAATATGCGTATTCAAATACTATTTATGTGCCACCAGGCGAGTTTATAGATTAAATTGAATCTAAAATTTCGTCAGATATATTGAATAAGTTTATTTTATATACCGCCAATCAAGTTAGTAAAATAATTTGATATTTTGACTTGAAGTCTTTGGTCGCGATATCCAGATGAAATCGAGGCGAAAATTAAAAGTGCTAACTAGTTATAAACAATTATCGAGTCATTTGTAGCGCTTTGAAAGCCTGTAAACGAAGCAAATGAGTCTGAAAAAATTTAATAAACTTATTAAAATTTACTGGAGTTTTATTTTACACAACGTTATTCATCTCAAAACCACTTCGGTTTCATCACACTGGAGCCACCACCTATTTTTACAGGTGAGAAATAATTGTAAGTACATATGATAGGATAGATGCAGTTACTTTTCTATGGAAGACAATTCGTATGCCGATTTTTACAGTTAAGAAACAATTTTAAATACTTATGACATGATAGCTACAGTTACTTTTCTACGAAAGATAATTCTTAAGCCGATTTTTACAGTTGAGAAATAATTTGAAGTACTTATGACATGATAACTGCAGTTACTTTTCTACGAAAGACAATTCTTATCAATCTTTTGTATTGGATGTACACTACTTAACATGCAGTACAAAGACAGATCCAAATACAAAACCTCTTCTTTCCATTGATAGGAAATTCTCATCGAACTACATATCATTAAAGACATTGGAGCTTTTCCAACTGCAACCAGCCATACCTGGGATAGAAGCTAAGTGTTCACTTCCTGGGCTGTTTACGAAAGATACAACAAAGGAATGAGAAATGGGGATACAACAGCAAAACAAACGCAACTCATTGCTGGTGGAAGAATTTGACTAATGATCGTCTTTTGAAGCAAATCCCAGATCTTAAAATGAAAGAGAAAGACCGAAATATTAGATTATGACACGTAGTTCTTCTTGTAACTGTGTTGGGGTTTACCTTCATATTACAGTGGTGTATTTAAGTTGGGTATTGGAATAGCAAAATAATATAGTTTTAGAGTTTGAATCTTTATAGAAGCATTTCTTTAAAAAAAAAGGGGGGGGGGATATTAAATAGTTCACTGAAACAAAATCTCAATATTCTTAAAATATATCTTATTAACACGTTCAAGACGGAGTCGATTTTGATATACCTTCCGTTAAGCCAGCTTAGGGCACTCGGTGGATGTTGAACAGCTGTGAGACAGGAGATAACGTGATCAATGCAATAGAGATTCTATTTTCACTTTCTGTTTAGAAAGTTTTAATAAAATACACTAAAGAAGTGTAAGTGTATTTTTATGTTATACAAATTATAATTTTGTAAGTGTATTTTTAATGTTATATAAATTAAGTTTTGTAAGTGTACTTTTTATGTTTCATAAATTAAGTTTATTTATCAGATTCGATGCAGTCGGTCCACAAAATCCGACGCCGGCAAAACGGAAAATTTAGTGTCGGTCCTTGGGACCCGACGCCATCTCGAACATGTAAATAATAATATTCACTTTTAAATCTTAAATATTTATTTTATTTTATCAAATATTTAGTATTTAAGTACAATCAGTAAATTATATAATTGAAATCGTTTGTATCGTATGCTAAAGTTCCATTAAAATGCAATAGAAATTACAGTAACATTAAAAATAATGATTTTTTTATCCTCAAGTTCTTCTTTTTTGTTTATTTACCATAATAGAATAACACTTTGCAAGCAATTATATAAAATGTGAAACAAAATTATAGTGGTTTTTTACCCGGAATAGCATTTTGGCCTTTCGAGGTTCATTTCATTACTGATTTATATTATTTAATTATTCACTAAACACGAAAAATAGTTTTAAACATTTCGAACAGACAAAAGACAAAAATGTGACAGTTCTTCAGAGATTTAATCTTAAAACCTATTATTATGTATTAGAGTACTAGATTAAAATACTATTTATTGCCAGGAAAAAATGTGCAAGTTGTTTCCCACAAAAATCAATTCCAAAGAATTATTTTTACTATTTAAGACTATGCATTCAATACATAAAGGGAAGGAGCGTATATAAACAAAATACTTTTCTTCTGCGAGTATAAAATATGATTGAACTGCATATCGTTAGGAACATTGGAACTTCTCCAACTGCAATCAGCCGAACCTGGGACAGAAGCTAAGTGTTCACTTCCGAGGCTGTTAACAAGGATTTAACAAAGAAATGCAAAATGAATATACAGCAGCAAAACAAACACCACTCATTGCTAGAAGAATTTGACTAATGATCATCTTTTGAAGCAAATCTCAGATCTTAAAATAGAAAGGACATTTAAGCATTAAATTATGGCACATAATTCGCCATGGAACTTATGCTGGGGTCATCTTCATATTGAAAATTTTTATTTTAAGTTGATGAATGGGAGAAAATACAAAATGGTACAGTTTTGAATTCTTGAATGTTATTCGTTCAAGTAACTTAAAAACTATCACGAGTATCAACTATTATGTACAGTCGTCTAAATAAAAATACGAACACCGCTTGTTCTTCACTTCCTTTGTGTATGCAGTCAAACTAAAAGTAGACTCCAAGCTCCAGGTAATGTCCATTACACATTAATTTATCTCTTATTAGCACAAAAATTCGCCTTCATATTTAATTCTACCACTTTGACATTCAATCACATCTTAGTATAGATCAACAATTTAGAAAACGTAGAAGCGTATATTCACTGAACATTGCATCTTGTTGAAATTATCTCACTTGAACTAAACTACATTTTGCCAAGCCCCATCCGACCAAACATATTTCTTACAGTTTTGAAATTTCTTAACTTTATTTCAGGGTGCTTTTTGGAATTTTCTGAATATCGCCAAAAGTCGCCTAGTTGTAGATGTTACTAAATTTGTAACTAAACATTGCCAAATTTCTCGCAAAGTTGTAAGCTTGTACACCCATAATTGTGACTTCTTTACCTAAAAATTCGTTTATCAGCTTGGGTTATTCACAACGGTGAAAGTTAGTTTCAAAGCAAACATAACGATATTCTATACTCTGAAAATTTACTAAAACTACAAGTATTTGAAGATGAAAATTTTGAAACATTTAACCCATACTCATAAAGTGATTTGAAAATTATTGAAAAGCCAAAATATTTCGCTTATTTGACAAAAATCCCAAAGTCAGATATTTATACTTTTACCAATTAAAAACCTTTATTCTTTTTACATTACTTTTACCACTTTAATTCTGTCTTACATTATGAATGCTATTTTAGTCATACCCGCTTTGAAAGAAAAGTGAAATAATTCCAAAATAATGAATCTGCCTCTCGTATGTACAAGCTAAACGACTTGGAAAACACATAATGGAACTCATTTTTGCATTTTTGTTTGAATGCTGAAAATGGACCATATGAATCATAACTGGCACTCATTACATTAATTTGTAGCCTTTTGCTTCTTGACCAATAGAAATACATTATTTGGCCTTTATTACTTTCGACCACAACCAGAGATGTAATGTTTTGTTATTTTCTCAAGAACAATGATGAACTATTTATATATTTTCCAGGGTAAGATTGAAATAAGATAATAGTGAAGCAAAATCCAGTTTCGTCTTTGCTGCAAACAAGATCATTTGGACGGCGCCATTTAATATTTGTGCCACATAGTAGTTTTGGCCATTTCTGAAACAGTTCCATTATCTAATTTAATATCCATATTAATTCATTGTTATTATTTATTCCATAATTTAAGACACCCCATAAGTGTTACAGATATTATATATTTATGGGTAGGTAGCTAAATGTGCCAAAGGGGATACTTTATTATAAAAGCGTGGAGAAGGTGTATATACAAACGTATTTGATTTAAAGGTGAATAAGTAATTATTTTCTATAGTAACGAAAGACAATTTTCACTATAGGATAATTTTTATTTGAGGAGAGGAAGCAAATATTGACAGAGTGTGATCCTCTTTGGAATTTATTAATTATAGATAACATAAATGTATTTAAATAAAAAAACTGTATTATTCTATTATGTAAACATATGATATATATATATATATATATATATAACTAAATATTTCTAAATAAATTGGTATGAACAAAAAGAAATACATACGAAATTAAGTACTGCAGAAGTACTGCAAAATACCTTAAGCAAATTAATAACATTAGAAATATATTAGTGAAAAAGGTCCTTGATATCTGACAATTATCCTGATATTTTTATTATCCTGATATTTCTCTGCGCATGAGCAACTTTACTTATATAAAGAGACGTTCCATCGGGTTGGACTAGCGGATGTTTCTTCTTCATGGATTCGTTTACTTCTTTGGTTCTGAGTCTGTTCTGGTGCTTTTGTTTTCGCACATTTGGGAGGCTGACCATGGAATTATGTTGGTTCCGTGAGCGTTACCCGGGTTGTAAAAGCTGCTTTAAGCGGGAAAGGGGTGTCGCAATCCACCCCTACCATTCTTATGTAATTCATATGGTCACTCCCGTTCTTTTCTACTTTCATTCATATATATATATATATATATATATATATATATATATAACTAAATATTTCTAAATAAATTGGTATGAACAAAAAGAAATACATACGAAATTAAGTACTGCAGAAGTACTGCAAAATACCTTAAGCAAATTAATAACATTAGAAATATATTAGTGAAAAAGGTCCTTGATATCTGACAATTACTTCAAAAATATAAATCTTAAGCTGTTAAAATTCTTCATAATCAAAAGTTTCATTACTCTTACTTCATTCTAGACATTGACAGAGGAATTAAATAACAAAGTTGCACTAAACCCCCATGTTTTAATATAGATTTCATATTTGCGCTAACTTCAGTTGAAATTTGTGTATAAATATACTTATATAATTAGCAGAAATCGCGTATGGGAGCAGGCAAGATTTATTATTCATATGTTGGTGCTGCCAATACCTTTCTTTGACACTGCATACATTTTCTGAAACTTATTCAAATCTACAACTTTAGCTTATAATGACTTTGTGCACAATCAATAATGAATTGCTTCACAAGGTATAATCTAGTGCAAATCAAAGTAAATCAGTCTACGTACGTTTCGAAAAACAACTGGACTTTCTTCTTCAGTACAAAAAGTTCATATATCAATAAAAATTTCAGTAAGCTGGTTAATTATTTGTCAATGACTGTATTTTTTCAAAACATGGCATGACCGCGTACAAATTTTTATTTTCTTGTGTTCGCATTCTTTGCCTTTTGTTTCTTCCTTATTTGCTTCTCATGTTCACATTTACATGTTTTTCAGTTTTTTTCCTTTTGTCACACTAGGTGGCGCTACTATATTATGATATGTTGTTTAGTCATTTCAGTTTAGCCGGCATAATCTTGCACTTATTTGGGTTTTCAGGTCCAGCTTGTTTACATTGAAGACGGAAATCCAGTTGATCCAGTCTTCATTATTATTAGTTGCCCCGTTGGAAATCCGTCCGTTGGTTGCCCCGTCAGGAAATCCAGTCTTCATTATTATTAGTTGCCCCGTTGATTATTATTAGTTGCCCCGTTTGGCTCTTCTACACGTTTATTATCTCTTCCCCTTATATTCGATCAAAAGTTTTTGTTCTTCACATGAATTGTTGCCTTCAAAGGCAAGTTGCAAAAATGGCAACTACTTCCCAGCATTAATCCAAGTGCTGAGGATGAGATGCACGAACCGATAATAATCGGGGAAATAAAGCGGCATATCAGAACATAATGTGCAAGCAATTTTGTATAAATATTAAAGCAATTTTGTTGTCTTACAGCTGTGCAATATTAATTATAAAAAAGTTACATGTCTGACAATGTATAATCTCAGTGCTAATTTTACAAAGAACCGAAGTAAAAGACAAATTTTTATGTTTATTTACATAAATTTAATGCACCGATGTTGATTATTAGATACATTGGATCATTATATTTATCAAGCAGTGTTTTCAAAATATTTGTATTTGGAAACAGGTCCTGGATAGTACAGTAGTTATGAAGAGCGTAGCTGATGAGGAGGACCTGAGTTCGATCTTTACCGTAACCCAAACTCTGTTCATATGCAGACGCGTTTATGTTGCACGATAAATCTGTAGGTACGAACGTCTTTCCGAGAGGTTATGAGACAGGGAAGGAGGAAACGTCTCTGTGGCGGCTGCAATTCACATTGGTTTCAAAGTTAGGTGGCTCAAAAGCGTAATGTGATCCTCCCCTATGGTGTGCCGGGCAACATGTTATGAAGATAAAATGATATCGGCCACTAAATAAGGGAATGGTTTAATTATCAAGAGCCTAGCCAGTAGGAACAAATGTATTTGGAAAAGTTGCAGAATTTCAACTTTTGGCACTTTCAAATTTTGGTGTGCATATTGTGTTTCTGCAATTGCTACAAATATTTTTGGCACAAGATTCGGTTGTAGGAAATAATAAAAACATTACATTTACGTATTAAAAATTAAATTATATAAAATTAACAAATTATATAAAATTAAACAAATTATATAAAATTATATAAATTGTTTTAAATTATATACGTATATAAGTAATTTAATTATACCCAATTTAGGGATATGTTTGAATAGAAATAATTTGATTTTCATTGGAAATTTCTGTCGAAACAAAACCCATAAAATATGTATTAAGTACACAATTTTTAGAGAAGCCTGTTGATATTAGCATCATTGAGAAGTTTTAGTTCAAAAAATCATCAAGTAATGAAACTAATGTACTGAATATCATTAATGCATTATTTGACTTTTTTAAGGGTGAGATTGAAGAAATTTCACTCTCCAAACTGAAATTATTTCTGATAAAATTCACGAAGATTTCATAATTTTAAATACTTCCCATAAAAATTTCCAAACGCTTTTTTAATGCTAGTTCAATATCGTCACAGTCCTTAGAAATAAATATTCTAAAGCATTTTCTAAAAATCTCCTTATTTCAAACTAGCTTTTTTTCCCACAATGTCCATTAAGGCTTTTCTTTTCCATGATGTCCATCGTAGAGTAAAAATTGCACGAATAAGAAACGTAAATATAATATAAATACACACAAATATAAACACAAACTCGTCAACGGGTTTCAAAGACACAAAATAGCCTTCTTCAAGATCAAAAGGAAGCGGGACATCACTTATGCAAATCAGATCGGCAACTGAGTTGCCGACCTGACTTCATATTCTGATACATAATTTAACATATATAGTCTGACATATTCTGAACATATATAGTCTAACTCATAATCTGACTTAATTCTGAATCTAACATTCACTCAGTGATATGTAACTTTTCATTCGATCCATAACGTTCGATCTGTGTACACTTTATCTTCTCCAAACATTTAACGAAAAACACTCATGATGATTGTTGCCTTCACACTGATGATTGTTGCCTTTGAAAGGCAAAATGAGTCAACCACGATTTCTACTAATCCTGAGCATATAGAAATAGAAAAAGTGCACAGGAGGACAATAATGGAAGAACCATGATTTAGCTCCTGGCATTTAGCTCCATGATTTAGCTCCATGCATTTGGCTCCTGGATGAAACCAAGGGAAAAAATGTAAACATGGGAAATAATTACAATCACTTTAGAGATATTTGTGTATTAAGTTTTATAATAGTGGATCTCAAAAAATTACAACCAAAACACTTTATAAAAATTAAATTTTAATGAAGTACTTGAAACAATGTACTTTTATTCCATAAAAGTACAGTTTATATGGATGGTATACTGAATTTTGTTCCATAACGCTCAAAATTAAGCCGTTTAACGTCATATTCAAAATTTCCATTTATTTATTTTCATTTTTTCCCCTTACGCTATCTATCCATAAATATCTTACAGTAGACATCATTTTTAGCAAATAACTAAGTGCCTTGTAATACAACCTTCATTATTGCTCGATTGCTTACGTTGCCGATACTTTCCGATGACTCCACAATCCGCCACCTCCTAAAATCCATAATATTCGTTCTTGATTTATAACACTTTGTTCTTCTACACGTACACCATCTCTTCCCCAAACATCCGACGGAAGACTCTCGTTCTCCGCGTCGATTGTTGTCTTTTAAAGACAAAAATGTCGACTATTTTTCTCCATTAATCCAGTGCACACACGGAGAGAGAGAGAGAGGAGTGCACGCACCGACAATAATGGAGAAGCGCCAGACATGATTCATGATTCGTATCCGGCTCCTCGACGACTCCTGGATGGAAACAAAAACATTTAGAGACAGACCTAACATCTTCTCCGGAGTGCTTTCAACTTCGGTTGGCCTGGGGACTGAGCTTTGTGTTCGTTTATTTAAGAACGGGCCAAGAAGTTGTAGTCTATAACTACTTGGATATTTCAACAGAAGTAGCGAAAATAAGTTACTTTTGACCAAATGCAACAGTAAATACAAGTCTTCACTCTTATAACTCGTTTGACTTGTAAATTAATAAATTTTAGAATTTCTTTAATATATTAAGCGATAACCCGATGGCGGTCAATCATTTGTTTGTTCGGTATATTTGGTAAAAGGCTATTTTATGAATGGTACATCCTTCATGGTACATCTTGGGTGCAATAATTAATATCTTTATATAAAGTTGAGCATATTTCACTTTTCGACAATTTCAACTTTTGCCATGCGTTTCTGTAACTCTTACAAATATTACATTTCTTAAAAGGATATGAATTAAGATATCAAGATATTTATAATAAGGAAGATATCTATCCGTTTGTATTGTCGATGGTGAAAAGTCTAAGAGTATCGTATGGGAATGAAATTTGATATAGAGGTACTTTAGGACCCGGAAAAATACGCCTTTGTGAGATTTTTGAAAAATTCGAGTTATGAAGTTATGAATTTAATATTCAAAATTTGGTCTTATCCCATATCTTAATAGAGTTGCAAATTTTGAGTACTATCTTTGACTGATGCCGCCGTCTATTACTGTACTTTGCTAAAAACTAAAACTACGGCGTTAAATAAAAAATATTCTAATTCATGGTTTTGCTTTCTAAAATTTATTAATATTTTGAGTTTTTTTACAGAGCGAATTTAAATTAGTTTATTTTGCATGTTGTCAACATAATTCGTTTATTTTGTATTTGTCATTTTTTTTTAATGTTGTGATATAAAACAACCTTTTCTTATTTTTAGCTCGCTAAGAAGATATATTTTTATTGCGTCATCTTTAAAACTAATTGAGATTAAAAAATTTTTTTGAGTGTTCCTTCAGATCAAATCTAAATTAGTTTATTATGTATATTGTCATCATAATTAGTTGATTTTACATTTGCAGTATTGCATTGCCACCAGAAAGCTCGCGTAATTCTTTTTTTATTATTGTGATAGAAACAACTCCTTCTTTTTTTAACTCGCTTGGAAAATAAATTTATTTTCTATCATCTGTAAAAGTAATTAGGATTTTTAAAAAATTTCAATTAGTTTCGAACCTTCAAGCTCCGATCTTCGATCTCATTTGGTCATGGAGCACGATTCATTTGACATCCACCAATAATCACTATCACTACACTAAAGTCTCAGGTTGGCCATATCATTTCTACGATTTGCCATGCGACTATGCCTAGGGAAGTAGATTTGACTGTAGTTTTTCCCCATGGAAAGGAGGGGAGGGGGGAACGTATTACCACAGAGCGAAAGACAGCATCAGCATTACCTTTAGCATTGGGTGCCAGATCTACTTGTGCATAAGATCAGTAATCTGCTTATCGTTTTGCGCAAAAAGTTACTGATGTTACGAAGAGCTGAATCATCGCTTTACTGAGACGCGGAGCAATGTTACAGACGTCTCCATCTTTTTCCAGACGTCTCAAGCTGTAAGCTGAAGAAGTCATTAGCTCAATGCTATAATGCTCGCACATCACTCTTTGAAGTTGGATCAAAATCTTGCACTGCCAATCTGATTATTTGAGCACTAGCTACAATACAATCACAACTACAATAGTTAAAATTACGTATAATAAAACGTAAAAATTTAATTAAGTTTATGAAATTAAACTAAACTTTTACTTGACAAAAGTTTTCAGTTAATTTAACTAAAGCTTTACAAACTAACATTTTATCTTCACTTTTTACTTGACTAAACATTTCAGTTAACTGAATGTAAAATAAGCGTTTTGTTGAATAAACATAAAATAAACGTTTAGTTAACAAAGAGTCACTAAAGAAATGAAAGAAAATGAATTTTTTAACTAAATGTAAAAAGGCAGTAATTTTAGAAATCATTTGACTGAAAGCATGAAAATATTTTCTTGTGGGTTTATATTAATAATTTGCAGTTTATGAAAATAGTCCGGCAAATATTTAAACTACCTTAAGGAATGTGCACCTCGGAAAATATCTTGATAGAATTGTAGAATTTGACTTTCGTGTAAATTGGGTTTTATTGGGTTTGCATTTGACATAAGAGTAGGTTATTTTAAACAAAGAGGAAAATATAAATTTTGCTTAGTTTAAATTTTAATTGCGTGCAATTTGTGCAGACGTAAAAATAAACTACGTAATCATGTTACGTAGAAAAGTTTATCAGAACAAAAATCATGAATACTAAGCGCTCAATGTTAAAAAAATATGTTAAAATTAACATAAAGATTCGATTTCACAGATTATGGCCAAAATTATAATGAACTGTACTTCGTATCGAAAATGCACTGAAATTCATACTTGATTTCTTTAAAAATACGTATCATAAATGTTTATTTTAAACCATTTTCTGAGAATCCACTATTTTAGAAAAGTTTTTCTCCTGACATCCATAGATATCTCATAGTAGAAACATCTAACTGCCTGATCACAGGAAACGACTAACTGTCTCGTAAAACAATCTTCATTAGTCATTTTCTATCGTTACCGATATCTTCCGTGACTCCACATCCCACGCACAAATTTACTGTCACTTTAAATCCATAACATTCTTTTCTGATTTATAACACTTGGCTCCTCTACACGTATACCATTCCTATTCCAAACATCCGACGGAAGACTCTCGTTCTCCGCACCGATTGTCGCCTTTTAAAGACAAAAATGCCGACTACTTCTCTCCATTAATCCAGGGCATAGAGGGAGAGAAGGGTACACGCACCGACAATAATGGAGACCATGATTCATGGTTCTATGGGGCTCCTGGACGACTCCAGTTTGGGAATAAAAAAATCAACAATCGGCAGAATTTTCTCCGGTGTATTTTCCACTTTGTTTGTCCCACAGCAAGATGAGATTGTGCAAGAGCGGCCCAGAGAGTTTCCTCTGAAAATGATATGTAGATGACTTTATTGAAGTTTTATTCTTATCGAATTCTATAACTGTAAAATTTACAATCGCAACGCTTACAAAACTACTTGATAAAATGTAATCATAATATTAAATTATTTTAACTTTCTTCATTCTGAGTTCTAGTCTACCAATATTTCAATTGTCTGATCATTATTACTTTTTTTGCTTCATCATTCTACGGCATAGGAAATATATTGTCTTGGAATAATATATAATATTTAGATTTGGCTGCTGAAAACGAGAAAGGCATTAATTCAGGAATCGACATTTTGCAATTGTTATTTGAAAGGCGAGTTATGCAGACGACTAGAACAAGGGATATAATATCTGTAATTTTGCGATCATAAGACTCGTTATAGTATACGAGTGTTAACTGAGAAAATAGTCAAGGCATGGAAACAAAACACGGATTCAACCAAATCATTATCACAAGTTTCGCAAATATGGATCCCATAGTGGAACATCGATGTTTCAGGGGATTTTTCCTTTAAATTGTGGAAAATTGCACAAGCTATTATCATGTTGACATGAAGGAAATACATATAAAGTATTAAACATAACTTGGAAAAGGAAAGTACCAGGTCATTATGACCACCCAACATACAGTGAATCGTGAAGGACAGTACATCATCCGTAAAAGGGGTCGTTTAAATAGGGAAAGACGCTGTATATATCTTTCAGTAAGTATTTCTATATTATTAATATTGTTCCATTTAAGCAAACATTGCGTAACCTAAACCAATTAATATTATATTAATTTATTGCAAAGCAAGACAATGGAATATTCGTTGGAATGATTCAATTAAGAACCATCCAGCCTTAATTTAGTAATGCAGAGCCATACATCATCGAATTAATCATCAAAATCACTTTACATTCGTGAAAAACCACCTTCAAGGAACACGCTCAAGTTGATTATGAAGGAATACTAATTAGAGTACCTGTGTAAAGAAGTTACTATTCGCCTGGAAGCCAAATATTATAGCCTCCAGTGAGAGAACAAACTCTTGATCCGTTTTATTCTTTCTGATAAGTCAGCGCTTTATTATGAACATCCCGTTGCCACTTTCTCTTAATAATCCTTTTTTTCCTCTGAAATACTGAGAAAATTCGATTTTCGTACTAAATTTGCGATAGAAATGAAGTCGATAAAAAAAAAAATTGAGCATCGCTTCGAACCCAGACCTCATCCTTTTATTTCGCCATCCAATAATTACATTCGAACCGAATTTTGCAATTATCGCGATAATAAACGTCTGAAGGGTGGCCCATCTCCTGGCGCGTTCTATTTTTCGAACGAGGAGGGTGATGGAAAAATGCTGGCTGCTGGGCTTTGGAGCGCATTTATCATTTATTGGCTGAGAAATTATGCGGCAGTGAGTGGCTTTTTTGTGCTGCCAAGAGAAATTGTGCTGTGTAGAAGACAAAAATTAGAGAAAATAAAACAAGTCGTGTGGAAGTATCAAATATTTTTTTCAATTTTAGTAAATATATTTTTATTTCTTATTTATAGTATATTTATCTCTGTATTTTAATTCATACTGCTGTACATATTAAAATAATTACTATTACAACAAAAAGCAATATTCACTCTCCTTCAATTACCGCAACATTTGTGCAATATTTTATACAATAAAGAAATAAGTATGAGAAGTGTAAAGGTCCACTCGAATCTCTCATACATTCATATTACATATTATTCAGATCCAGCTGTATCATATTAAGCGTCACACTATAAAAAAATGGCATCTTTTCTTATGAGCTTCTGTTTGTCTATTATTCTTTTAAAAAATTTCGTATTTTCTTACATTTGTAAAAAATGAACCAAAATATTGTACATTTAGAAAGTAGTTTATAGCCATATAGCAAATATATTATAATTTTTCGAAATTATTTGAATATTAGAGAAGTTATTATTAAAATTAATGATATTATCATGATGGTATCTAAACAATCCTTGCTGTCCCAACCGTGAATCGAACCGAGGATCTTCGTTCCTGTCAGCCGACGCTCTACTATGGAATGAGCTACTAGGACAAAATTGAAAGCTCTTATCGCCGATGTGAACTCTGCATTCTTCTCCCACTAACGTCACGTAGACGAGCAACTTGACAATCTGACTTACCACTTCCTGCTACATTTATCTCAGGTTATCCTCCTGATACTACTATTTTTACTTAGGTTAGTATCCTGCGTTCCATCTCCCAATTTTAAATCGGTGCCCAATATGCCAGTGTTTATTGAATCCTTACTGATCGTACTAGAGTCACTTTCCGACCCTACAACTTGCAGGGTTAATTCATTTAGACGCCATTGTAAAAGACTGTGCTGTCCCAATATGGAATCGAACCATATACTAGACTCCCGGTAACTCAGCGGTAGAGCTGAGTTACTGAGTTACGGAATTGCAATCTCTTATCAACGTGAGCTCTATAACAATATAGCTGTGCATTTTGGACGCATATTAATAATGCAAAGAATAAAAATTCCGTAAGTAACAAATTCCTCTTGCAATCAAGAAGTGATGCCATGATATGATTCATCTCCATTTTAATATGTTTTTGCTACTAAATGAAGATCCATAATAATAATGTAAACACCTTTAATTCAAGAAAATGTAATATTTCACATTTATTCACAACACGCACAGTGGTGCGGTGCGGAGACGTGAAAAAAAAAAAAAAACCAAACCATGAAATTAATATTTTCTGTACCGACTGCAATTCTGTGATAACCAATGAACCTAAATATCCTGATATGAAAATAAATGTATTTTGTTCGATATAATAAAGAAGAAAAACTGATCTTAAGCGGGACTTGCACATTACAGTTGAATTCTCATTTTTTCTGATCAGAATTACGATATTTTTCCTAAAATTTTGTGGAAATTTATAATTATTATTTCACGTATTTCAAACGTGTGTTGTCTTAGCTGATTTCTGACCAAAAATACTTTTTATAAAGATCTCCACAAAATCGTGCTATAAAGCTTAAATTATAGATAGTATATAAAATTTCAAATTTTCATTCATTTCTTTAAGTCTATAAAAGTGCTACACTTTCCTAGGCTCTCTCGATGATATTTTCGAAAACAGACGCTATTATACAACTCTTTCGTAAAAATTAGCTGCAACGTTTTGGAACCTTCGCTGTTTCTTGCATTTGAATGATACACTATATGATCAAAAGTATCCGGACACTTTGTATGTTAGAATGCTTTTCGAATTTTCTAAACAAATACTTGGCGAAGTGTTCTGTAACGTTGGCGATGTGAAGAACATGCTTGAACGCACACTTTCCCGTAAAGTTTCGGTGACTTGCGAATTTAGGGGACCACCAAGATATTGAAAAAGGGGGGAAATATATTTGATCACCCTGTATCATAAAAATGTGTATAAGCATTTTTGTAAAACAAAAACGTATATTCATGAAGATATAAACGTTTCTTTAAAATGAAAACAAACTTTGTTACATGGTTTTAGCTTACAATATCCATAGGTTTCAATCAAATTTCACGAAATTTACAGAGCATTTGTCAAAGTCCAAGAAAAACATTATGCTTCATTTGAAAATTAAAGTATTGAATATACGATGAGATATCAGCATTTGAAAAAACTAAATTTTTACTGCGCAGGCGCGAAATATAGAAATAGTTTTCTTTCATGATTCTGTAGTGAATATTGTAGGGCAACTTCGATAAAAAAATCCACTGAAATATAGTGAAAATGTCCAAACATATCGACGATATAGTGATCAGTTTTTCTCTGACTCTCTGAAAGTACCTGGATGATAAGGGAGTTTCCACAAATTGGCATTTTATAAATTCATCGGACACGTTCTGAAAATAAACAAGTCCAGTTTTGAGCAAAATATACAGATGTCCGGATAGTTTTGATAAGATCGTGTATAAGTATTTAGTATATTAGATAATTGTATTTACTCCAGTTTAACTATCCTATGATTTACAATTTAAAATGTCAATTTGTGGAAACCCCCTTATCATCCAGGTACTTTTAGAGAGTCAGAGAAGAACTGATCACTATATCGTTGATATCTTTGTGAATTTTCACGATATTCCAGTGAATATTTTATAGAAGTTGCCCTACAGTATTCACTACAAAATCATAAAAGAAATATATTGCTATGTTTCGCGCCTACTCAGTAAAAACTTATTTTCTTCAAATGCTTATATCTCATCGTACATTCAATGCTTTAATTTTCAATTAAAGTATAATGTTTTTCTTGGACGTTGACAAATGTTCTGTAAGTTTCATATACACATTGAACAAAGCTAGTTAACTATTTTGTGAAAGTTACAAATCATTTCTGTCAAATATACTTTCCCATTTTTCAACATCTTGGTGGTCCCCTAAATGCACAAGTCACCAAAACTTTCCTGGAAAGTGTGCGTTCAAGCATGTGCTTCACATCGTCAAAGTTACAGAACACTTCGCCAAGTAATTTGTTTAGAAATTCGAAAAACATTTTAACACCCAAAGTGTCCGGATTATTTTGATCATATAGTGTAAGTAAACTTTCGAGGTTCTTCTTTAGTGCGCCATTTCTTTTTAGAACACTAACCTCGCAACTTCCATTGCATTATATTTGAATAGAACATTCGACAAAAAGCCAACTGTAATTAAACATCCGCATTTAACACAAACCACATTTATTTAGACGAAAGCACATAACATAACAACACTTAAACATTTAATTCACTGGTTAACTCTTTAAAATGTTCACGACGCAGGATGCGCCTTGCTTTCCGCCTTCCCCACCTATATCTATCTTCTCGCTCTTCTCGGCTCTCGCTCTGTTGCTCTGGCAACCCTTAAAATGCTTGCCGGCAGAGTCTTCATCGCTGATTTGGCGATGTGGAAAAAAAAATAACTTGTTGGAGTCTTACTACTCCCCCCTTAAAAAAAAAGCACATTCGTCTCTTTAAAGACAATGTTGTTGAAAATAGAGTTCTATGGGCATATACACATTGAAAATACAGTCCTAACAACTTAAAAAGCGCATACTGATACATTAAATTTTACATCTGTTTAACAACACCATTTTACATCTGATTTAACAACACAATATTACAGTATATTTCAAAACACCTAATATTTTCAAGAAAAAAAAATCTAATAGTTTAACAATAATATTTCCTACCGTGTTACAATAAGAAATGTTATGACTTAAACAATAGTCACATATATATATCAAAACACAATACAGTAAAACATTATAAATTCTTTTCTTGGTTAGATCAGTTAAAGGTATCACTACTGAAGCGAAATTTTCCTGAGTTACTTCGGATTTCTCAGTTGCGATCTCATGTCCTTTTTTCAATTTCTCTATTAGATCATGTAGATATTCCTCCACATTTTGGGATGCCTTGGTGGGAATTTTCCTTTCACCGATCCATACATCTTTTAGTAGAGCAAGTGGTCCTGGGGGTAGGCGTCCATATACTAGCTGAAACGGTGATACACCTGTTGTACTATGGGGAACTTCTCTATATGCAAACAGAAGGTAGGGAAGGTGTATATCCCAATTCCGCCCATATTCCTGAATATTTTTGTTCATCATATTTTTCAAATTTCTATTCCATCTCTCCACAGCACCCATGCTTTCGGGATGTCCAGGTGTAGAAAATCTGGGAGATATCCCTAATATACCTAAAAATGCTTCAGTTAATTTTGCTGTAAAATTTGTTCCTTGATCAGTGCAGATCAATTTTGGAAACCCGGTTTGAGTAAAAATTTTCATCAATGCATTACATGTTGTTTTTGCACCGATTTCTTTAACCGGAATGGCTTCAGCCCATCTTGTACACAGATCTATCGCACATATAATATACTTATGTCCTCGCCCAGAAGGAGGTTCTAACGGGCCAATGCAATCTAAACTCCAAACTTCGAAAGGCGTTTCTGGTCTCGCTATCGGTTGTATGGGAATTCTGTCCCTGTATGTAACAACTCGTCTCATCTGACAAATCTTGCAGCTTTCACAAAATTTGGCCACATCTTGTTTTAGGGTAGGCCAAAAGAATGAAAATTTAATTCTCTGTCTAGTCTTTTGTTCTCCCAAATGGCCAGCTAATGGAATCTCGTGAGCCATTCTAAGAACATCTTGGCGTTTGCAGATCGGCAAAACTACTTGTTTGACTGTCTCACCCGTAATCCATTCAGAATGGACCAAGACTTCGTCAATTATCTCGTATGCATTTTGTCCCTTTCTTGCATAGTCCCAGACTTTTCTCAACGTCTCATCTTCATGTTGCAATTGAATAAACGAGCTCTTTACTTCGTTATCCTTACTCGACTTCTGCTCTTGTTTCCCATCACTCTCGACCTGAGTAGCATTCACAGTACCATGGTCACTGCACGTATTTTCTTCTTGACCATTTTCATTCATTACTTCCTGGTCGGACCCTACTTCCTCCTCCTTTTCGCCAAGATCGGTAGCATTATCGATCATGATATTCTGATCCAATTCATGCAAATGTATATTCTCCCGCAACGACTCATAAGCTGTAGAGCACACTAACATATCACTTGTTAGTTTTTTAGAAACTGCACATATTATGGGGACTATTCCATGTAATTTGTCATCAATTTTCATCGAAATCATCTTCAAAGGAGCGATCTCACTTTCTCCAAAAGCTGAGACAATTTTGATTCTGCCCTCTCCTTCACTATGAACGTCCATTACTAAATCTTCACGTATCACTGAGATTTGTGCCCCCGAATCTACTATGCCTACAAGTGAAGTTTCTCCACATTTTATATGTATGGTATGGAGGGTATCCACATTATTCTTGGTATTATCCTGCACTGACACCGGTACGGTAATTCGTGCTGTCAGAACTTGAGAGTTATTTTCATCCTTAGACTGTATAGTTCGAACATGATTGCTTTGAGCATTAGTGTTGGGTGATTTTCTCTGATTATTCCTTAACGTACAAAATTTTCCAATATGACCCTCAGCTCCACATGAAAAACAAATAGGTTTATAGTTGATTTTAGAAGTGTCATTTCTCCAATTGTAACCTGGTTGGCTCTTGTAACTTTGATGTCCCCTTCCTGGAACATTTCCATTTTTCCAAATTTTTTCGCCAACCCCTCTGATGTTTGGTGGTGCTCCAAATTTTTCCTTTTCCCTAAATTCGCTTTGGTGATATTCAACCTTATCTTTCCGGACTATACCTGTTGATTTCGTATAGTTTACACGTATACTTTCATATTCATCTAACTTGTCTGCCAACATATTGGGTGCTACAATTTTTAACCATTCATCTAAGAAATGTTCTCGTACCTCCCCAGGTACCCTTTTCTTTAGTTGATCAGTAATCATCAATTTCTTTAGACTATCAAAATCTCTAATTTCGAGACCATCAATCCACTCTTCAAAGTACTTGGTTAATTCAAATACGAAATCACGCCACGATTTCTCGGGAACTTTCTGTAGCTGCACGAACTTTTTTCGGAAACTTTCTGGATTCATCTTGAATCTCTTTAATAGAATACCCTTAACGTATTCATAATCTTCAAACTTTTCCTCTGACTCCCGTGTGATGAGTTGTATGATCTCAGAAGGCAAAAGTGGCAACAGACTTGACACCCAATCCGTCGTGTCTACGTGGGCTCTTTTAGCTTGTCTCTCAAAAAGTGTGAGATATAACATAATGTCATCATTCTTCAAGTCAAATTTTGGCATCAATTTTATCAATTCGAAACTGCTTTTTGATCTTTCACTACTCCCTAAATTTAAGGACGTAGAATCTTGAGTAACACCCCTTTCGATTCTGAGTTTTTCTAACTCAAATTCTATTTGATCTTTTCTTTATTTTTCCTCCTTTTCTATTTGACCTTTTCTTTCTTTTTCCTCCTTTTCTATTTGATATTTTCTTTCTTTAATAATAGTAAAGAGGAGTTCTTTCGTAAATTCTTCGTCGTAATCTTCACTTCCAAGAATTTCTCTACGCAAATCCAAAATTTTAAATTCAGGTTTAGTAATTATCCCCAATTCTTCCGCCAAAACCATCAAATCCTCTTTTCTACCTTTCGCAAGAAATGCCATACCTGATCACGAGGGAAGTTAACTGATTTATCTCTAAATTGTTTAAATTTACTAAAAGAAACAGTATTACCAGAAAACTACTTTATCACGAACACTGGCGTATTCAATTATCAAATAACAATATTAACAGAAAACAACTTTATCATGAACACTGGCGTATTCAATTATCAAATAACAGCATTAACAGAAAACCACTTTATCGTGAACACTGGCGTATTCAATTATCAAATAACAGTATTAACAGAAAAACACTTTATCGTGAACACTGGCGTATTCAATTATCAATTAAATTAACAGAAAATCACTTTATCATGAACGCTGACGTATTCAATTATCAAATAACAGTATTAACAGGAAACCACTTTATCGTGAACACTGGCGTATTCAATTATCAAATAACAGTATTAACAGAAAAACACTTTATCGTGAACACTGGCGTATTCAATAGCACTGACGTACTAATTTTCTGTAACAAATACACGCAAAATTGACATATCATATCCACTCGTACTATAATGCTGGTGCATTAATTAATTGATACCGGACGTATCTTAATCGTACAATAGAAATGAAAATTGTAATCATCATATGTCATGTTAATATAACAACGTAATTTTTCAAAAATCAATATCGTATCCACTCGTATTATAATGCTGGTGCATTAATTACTTGATACCGGACGTATCTTCATCTATTCACTAAAAACATACAAATCGTTTTTCATTCCAGGAACGATTATTACTTCCGTAATAAACTAATCCTGCCGCGACTACGCCAGTAAACTTTCGAGGTTCTTCTTTAGTGCGCCATTTCTTTTTAGAACACTAACCTCGCAACTTCCATTGCATTATATTTGAATAGAACATTCGACAAAAAGCCAACTGTAATTAAACATCCGCATTTAACACAAACCACATTTATTTAGACGAAAGCACATAACATAACAACACTTAAACATTTAATTCACTGGTTAACTCTTTAAAATGTTCACGACGCAGGATGCGCCTTGCTTTCCGCCTTCCCCACCTATATCTATCTTCTCGCTCTTCTCGGCTCTCGCTCTGTTGCTCTGGTAACCCTTAAAATGCTTGCCGGCAGAGTCTTCATCGCTGATTTGGCGATGTGGAAAAAAAAATAACTTGTTGGAGTCTTACTGTGTATTTCATATATTTTCCTTCATATGTTTTCTAGAAAGTTTCTTTTTTAAATTCTTCAGTAAGAAAATTTTCTGCTTTCTACTGGGCAGCTGGATTTCTGTTTTCAACAGTATAGCTGGGTGCATATTGATTATACTGTAGTCAAATATTAAAATAAGAATACCTCGTTTTGTTATCCTATGCTTATTCAGGGCGGATGAACCTTGGCTCTGTAGCCATGGCTTCATCTCTTTTAAGGGGCATATTAATCTTGAAAGTGGTGAGTTAGTGGAATCCCTGGTTATCCAGTATGAATTCTTCGTCCAATTAACCTGACCAAGATGGCGGTTCAAAACTTATTTTGTAATCTGAAATTAAAACCGTTTGCTGCTGGGGTCTTGACTTCATCTTAAAGTGGGTGGTCTTCGGATTCTTCCCGCTGAATGATTCCGTCGACCATGTGACCACGGATGTGACTATGATGACAGATTAAATCAAGAGGACTTCCATATCGGCATTGTTGCCAGATCCTCTCTCTTTTAACGTGTCATCCGATACAAATTACTAAAACATCTATAGCTTTAATTTTGCATAATATATATAAATTGTATGTTTAATAACAATAATGTATTCATTCGAGAATAATCTTGTTCCGCATCACACTCGTTCTAATTTCAGAAATATATACTCACTCACAAAATCGCTATATAAATGAGTCTACAACAATATTGCATTCATATTATAAAAAAATTATTGTAAAATAATTTCTAGCGTCTTAGTATCACATGCTTTAAAGCAGACATGCTTCATCTTTGCCAAATTAAGCACACAAAAATGGACCTGTTATTATGTCCCATGAAAATGTGTGCCTGAGTTCTGTGTCTTAAACCTGCATTGTTCGCGCCGCACCTGTGTTCTCTTCTGCAAATTGATTTTCGTACCGAATGCCCAAAGCATTTAGCGAAGGGAGCCCCTAAGTCCCGTAATTAAGTGAATAATGATTTTTGCGTAAGGTTCTGCCTCTCCCAAGGAGTAAGGCGTAAGGAGGGGGTGAGGAAGGGGACTCCTGAAAGAGCGGAAATTGCTCCATTCGGGAGGTTTCTATTTTGCGTGGAAATCGCTCGAAAGAGTTTGTTACAGAGAATAATATTATCAAGGAGGCAATTTTCGTCTGTCGGGAGAAAATTTTCACACAGGGTCGAAGCAAAATGGGTGATTTCTGTTAAAAATCATATTATTAGTATATATATATTTTCAGATTTAAAAGCAATTGAATATATTTAAAATCAGTGATTAGTGGAAGTAATGAAAATTTAAGAAACGGATGGGCTCCGCCCCCTGCTTGCTAAATTCACTAAGCGGTTATACATCAAAATTTTGAAAGGCCAACGACCGTACCGTGCTGAAAACACCGGTTCTCGTTAGATCACCGAAGTCAGGCAGCATCGGGCGCGGTTAGTACTTGGGTGGGTGACCATCTGGGAACACCGCGTGTTGTTGGCTCTTTTCGGGCGCGGCAGCCCAGTGGTTAGCGCGCGATTCTCGCCGCTGCCAGAACTGCCGCCGTGTTCATGCGGAGTACGATCACGTTAAACATGTGGGTCCGTGGTTGGTGGTAGGGGAAGGAGGGTACGGTCCCTGTGGATGCCTCCCCCACTGGGTTCCGATCTAAATTGGGTGGCACTTCCCGGCCGTCCAAACAGTTACCTTACACCTTTCTGGTAGGTCGGACTGTCTGGGTCTCAACAACAACAACATCAAAATTTTGAAAGCAATAAATGTATCCAATTCTTACAATATTTGTCTGAGATAGTATAATCTAAAACATTGAATGTCTTTATATTTGAAAAAGCAGACTCTCCAATGTGTGAAATTGCATAGCGTTTTAAAATATAAAAATTAAGAACTCTAAAGGAATTATAATTTGTGAATATATGCTTAGTGATAGTGGGTGACGTGTTATATTCACCATTTATAATTAGGAACTGCAGTTGAGAAGTTGTGCGAAATGGTAAGACGCTTCAATATTAAAACGCAATTTGTATTCTTCAGAATTGTTGGAACACTTTAGAAGCTGTGTGTTCTGTGAGAATCTAGAAGATTGCAATATGCATTTGATTTTAATTATATAAGAAAAATGTTATACGCACATATTAATTTTTAATCAGCATATATAATCATGCCAATCAATAATGTACACGAATATTTCTGAATGAAAATTCATTTTTAGACAAGAAAGATTTAAACTAAACTATTTTGCACACAAATGCATAAGAATTTGCACACCGGTGTATGAAGGGGCGCGGTAGCCCATTGGTTAGCGCGCTGGAGTTGCACTCGGTAGGCCCGGGTTCGATTCCAGCCACTGCCAAAACTGCCGCCGTGTTCATGCGGGGTACGATCACGTTAAACATGTGGGTCCGAAAGTCCTTCCGAGAGGTTGGTGGTAGGGGAAGGAGGGTACGGTCCCTGTGGATGCCTCCCCCACTGGGTTCCGGTCTAAATTGGGTGGCACTTCCCGACCGTCCAAACAGTTACCTTACACCTTTCTGGTAGGTCGGACGGTCTGGGTTACAACAACAACAACACCGGTGTATGAAAATTTGCACATTAAATGAATAAACTATTTTTTGTCTTTTTTTTTATTTTTTTTTTAATTATAAACTTATTTGCACGCAACATTACATAAGAGTAGTTCTTAGAATTCGAGAAAATATGGAATAGTTAGTTATTCGTTGCGAATTACACAGGAAACGACGCTTTATTTTACTATCAATTATTTAAACAATGGATTCAAATCCATCGAATATGTCAAAGTCTCTTTCTGGCATTTAAATAGCTTTGAAGCGATTTATAGAATTTTAAACTACTCCTAAACCTCTGCTCTCACTAATTGCAGTTCCTTTCACTTGCTTATCTTGTCTTGCTTCTCTACCATTGTCTTCTTTTTTCATTTTTAATTTCTCCATTAAAAATTGAATCACTTTCTCTTCCGGTCACGTTTGGGGGCTCTCATGAGGTCATGATCTGCGTGTGATCGCTTGTGTTTGGGCAAACGGACCCCGCAATTTAAGTAACTGCCACCCCACGATATAATCCAGCTTAAACAGGGTTGTATATGGCCTGCTGAAAATCGCCAACGTGGGGAATCTGTGGTGCCAAAATGGAGATGGAATTGGGCGGAACATTTGTGAAGAGTGTTGTTTTCTTCATTTATTAGTTCTATATATCATTGCAATAGAAAAAATACGATGTGCCTAAATGTTTTAGAGAATATTTACTCAATACCTACGATATTGCCTCCCTCCCCTAAAAAATCACTGATATTTAAAATCCCAATTTATAATACTGAAATACATAAAAATAATACTAGAACACACACTCACAAAAAAAAACACAATTATTTGTGGTCATACAGCATCTTTACCAGAATCCAATACTGAAAGCCCCTAAATTGAAGTGCTTTCTGATTATTGACTAAATTAATTTAGAGAAATACAACAGTTCTACCGGTGCCAAAGAAGAAGGGACGCATATAAACCCATCACTACAATTTTTTTTGGCGTCATTTACATTACGTTTCACAACTTAACTATTCAACTAAACCTTCCAAACTTGTTAAATGAAACGAAATTTCACTTAGTGATTTTATATTTTGGAGTACTTTTATTAATATGGAGACCCAGTTTGAAAACATCATTAATTCCATTTTGTCCGTATATAATTTTATATTGAACAAATTACATTTTTCTTATATATATTGTTAACTCCATCTATTGAGTAAACTCAAAATAGCAGTTTTGTGATATAAATCCTAGATAATACATATATTGAAATTTTTATCAATGAAATAAAGCTATACTGACTGTATGTAGTTTAGGAATTTGCAGTCATTTCAGAAAACAATCCACAGGCAGTACGCGCTATTATATGACCTTTTATTCAAATTACAAACACAATTTCTAATTTTTTAATGTTTAAAAAATTCTTAAGAACCAAATGTTTGCAATTATTTATATATTTTTTTTTTACATATTGATCGTATCAGGTTATTGACTGTTCCAAATGGGTATCCATTTATTGGGCTAGTTTTCCCAGCAATGTTATATGTGTTTTGTGATCCGTTTATTACAGATATTTTTTTATTCTTGAAAACTGATGAAATAAAATGTCTTTAAACACGCTTTTGTGCAAGCATGTGCTGAAGTGTTGAATTTGACATGTAGTTTTCTCTTTCTGCAAATAAACCTGAAAGAGGTTGTTTGTTTTTTGTCAATCTTAATATTTATGTCTAAAAAATTAACATAATCACCAGTTAAATCATCCTTACAATAAATCTAAATTAATTGGATAATAATACAAAGAAAGTTGTGATTCATTATCAAAGACGATCAGATCATCAATGTATCTTAGCATTAAAAACTAGGATTATATATTAATTTATCATAATAACATACATGTAGATTAGATAAATTACTAGGGAATTTTCCTCCCTGTGGTATACCGACCTGCTGTAGATAAGTAAAGGATCCTTGATGTATAAAATTATTGAATAATATAAACTTGAGTAGATTTTTTAGTTTAACGACAGAGAATGTAAACTTGTTACATGTTTCAGTATTCCTGAATGATTCAAAGAGAACACGAAAAAAGTCTTATTGTTAAAAAGATCCTTAGAATCGTATGAATAGATTTTGGAGTCCGTTTCAACATTTTTTATTCGTATTATCAATTCATAACTACTTTTATTATAATGCAACTACTCAATTTATACACACACGTGCATGCACACACACACACACACACACTATATATATATATACATATATAATATATATATATATACATATGTATATATACATATATAATATATATATATATACATATGTATATATACATATATATATATATATATATATATATATATATATATATATATATATATATATATATATATATATATCAAAAAACCCATAAACACTTTGCTTAATTATAGATCACTTTCACTGTAACTAGAATGGTAGTTTGGTCATATTCGATCTGTCTTAGATTCCAAGTAACAGAAAAAAATGTAATATTTTGAAAATTCGAATTAGGGGGGTGACGATGCAAAGGTATAATTAAAAATTTTTAAAGCACTTTCTGAATTGACCGAGCAATTGCATTGAGCCGGAATCTCAGTTTTGGTCTCATTCGATCCGTTTCAGCTTTCAGATCAACGAAAGAATCCGAAATTTCAAAAATTCGAATTAAGGAATGTTAAAAAAAAACATACCACTTTGCATCCTTAAAACGATAAATACGCAGTTTGGTGTTCTTTCTCTTTCTATTAATAAAAAATGGTTATCAATTATTTTAAGTGCATAGGTGTCATATTTAGTGAACACTAGCCATTGAGAACTTAAAGAAAACCCAAAGAACTAGGAGGTTACGCTTAATAAAAATCAGGTTAATAGGCTAAAAATATTTTTCGATTTTGTGCAACTTTAATGCATAAAATTAAAATTTAAAAACTGACTTTCAAGCTAAATACCTTCTGAAATATGCAATCTAATTTGGTGAAGCGGTTTTCAAGCATTCAGGTATCCAGTGAATATTTTAAGCTATATTTCATCTTTCTATTCCTTCCTGTGAAACAATGGGAAATAAAATTCTTGTTTTGTAATGACTGCTTATAATACTAGAACGATTTATGTATTTTTTATCTGTTTATTCAGCTGAATAGGGTGCCTGTTTATGGCAATATTATTTAAGATTTTATATCATTTTAGTTTTATTTTAATATTATCCCGCTCAACTCAAATATTTCTATTAGAAATGAATAAAAAAATGTATTATTGAATCTTATCTTTAATGGCATTGATTGTTACATTATATTAGTATTGGCGAAAAATCGCCAAATATGGCAAATAAGACCTCCATTCTAGATTCAGTTCAAAATACAGAAAAAATGGGGGAGTTCAAGAACAGTGGTCACTCTAAATCCCATCCATTTTCTTCTCACTGGACATTGATGATTGGAAAAACGAGAAAAAGACTAGCGCTTTTACTGTAAACCGATTAGATGGATTTATAAACCGCGGACAACGGACTCTCTCAGTTTTATGTAGTGCCGGAAAATGCAATTAAGTCACTCGCAGAATAAGATCTGTGGAATAAAGCTGTGTGTACAAAATTTTGTTCTTACAAATATTTATTCCTCATTTTTATTTGTTCCTCGTTTTTATTTCTCCTACGTACATAGTATAATGTATAAGAAAGCTATTCTGACGGGGTTGAAAATTCGAATTCGAATTTTCGATGGAGGAGTCATATTTCTAGCATCCCTAGGCTCGAATGGGATGCTTTTGAGTGATGCCTATATGTGTGTGTATGTTAGTACATGTGTATGCGTCTCTCTATCTGTGTGTATGTATGTTGGTGTGTGTGCGTCAGTGAGTTTTTCATGTGATATCTTACAAACGAATGAAGTGTTTTGAAAAAATATGGTACGATTACTTGTAATCCTATTAATTTGAAAGGAAATAAAATGTGTGAAAGACCCCCAATTTTTTAATTTATTTCTGAAAAAATAATTTGAAAATTTTATCAATTAATTGATAAAAACAAAAATTGATTGGACAAAATTTTATCAATATAATTGATAAAATAACTGGACTTTCTTAAATGATAGATAAATATTTATTTGAAAAGCAATTTTTCACTACAAAGCGATTGATACAAACTTATATACAACGAATGCTGGTATGGCTTATTCTCTAGATAATGCACGATTTACGAATGAATTTTTCTATGAAGATCATAAAAATATCAGGACCTTCGATACTGTTGAATAAATAATCATTTCATAAGTAATATGTCATAATAAATCGAATGGAACAAATTTTAGAACACTAGTATGAAAATTATAAAAGAAATGCATAAAATTTCAGTATTTGTAATCAAACAATGAAGATATAAGCGATTCGGAATGATAGCTTTTAGAAAAATTATTTTTTCTTACAAATGTAAATATTTTTATATATCCATTTTTATTAAATAATTGTATTTCTAATTTTTCTGAACTTTTTGATACAAATTATTGGAAATCGCCCCAGCTGCACAATAACAGCTGCATGAACCAGTTATGCGCAATGACTAGGTTCTTGTATGTTGTTATTTAAAGCTGGAGCGAGATTCATTGAATTTTTCCTACAACAGAAACAAGAAAATGTAATGTGGTAAGTAGCCTTGTTTTACACAACTCTTTGGCTACCAACAAATTCCTCGCATGATCTTAACCTTGAAAACGCCCCTGTAGGTGGATTTTGTAACTATGAACTCTGTCGTTTTAGACTTGTGGAACCTAAGCTCAATCTTATTTTAATGAAATTTGAAGTCCTTTGCGTAGTAGAACTGAATTTACAGGTCTCTATCAAAGTTCGAAAAATTGTTGTACATAGCAAGTATGTTTTTCACCATTGTAGATACAGGCTATTTCATACAGACGGAAGTATAGTAAGTGTGAAACTGGTTCGTGGATGCTTTATTATTTTAACCGTGGAACCCCAGTATTTGATGGTGGGGGGCTTCCACATATTTCCTAAATGTTGTTTAATATCGAGAGATTATTTAATTTATTATTTTAAAGAGAGATCGAGTACTATGACCTCAATCCTTGCTGCCGTGTGGTGGCCACATCAGACTGTTGAATATATAGCGATAAATAAAAGTATGTATTTTCTTTCAAAATGTAGTTAAAAAGAAACCCCTTCAAGTATTTCTATGCATGAACTATTGTTGTTTATCTCCTCAGAACACTGATAACTTAAATGTCTATTTTTAATGGCAACTTTGTCTCTTCGGCATAAGAAAGCTACGGACAATTTAAAAATAAAAATAGCCCGCCTCAGAAAACTGTAAATACCATACGTGACATGGATGCACAATGATTTTCCTAGTCTTTCAAAATTTTCCTCCGATTACATGTCCTTGTGATAGGCTCAAGAAAAGGGGCTGTCGTAGCAATGCTCTAACTTTGTTATAACTTTCATTTTCATGTAGAGAGATAAATGATTACACCACGACAATAATATGTGATTTTAAAAAAGCTGAAAGATTTTAGTCTAAAATTCAACCGGTAGGATAAGCTCCAAATTTCAGAATTCTGCTGTCAGCACACTTTAAAGTTTCCTCACAGTGTTGCATTAAAATATGGCTATTGCTGTATTGCTTATTAGGTTTCGAGCAACAATTACATTATGGAATTGAGAACTCTGAGTTCTGTCTCCAACTTCTGGTGTACCTAATGTTGTACCAAAATCAGCAGTCATTTCAACTGCATCCATTTTTAGTGCAACGTTGCAAGAAAATGTTTATCACTGCAGTATCAATGAACAAATTTTCATATAATTTGAGCTCATCTGCACATACTATATCCGATGCACTGAAAGCATATTAACTATATGGAACAACTGGTTTCATCATGTGCTACAAAAACTTGCAAAATGGGAATTGAGTTTTTGTCCTGCTAATGTTAATGTTTATTCAGTGCTGATGACCTCAAATGAGAATAAAACAGGTCAATGTGAGAATCAATGTCTCCCAATGAGCAAACTCTGAACAATAGGAATTTGTAAATAATTTGATTTTTCCCATAAATCAACGAATTGTGTTCATCCGTGAGCCAATTTCCAAGTCCATGTCACTTAAAAGTTGATATTTCTCATTATTTATTCACCCAAACGAATATTTCGGTGTGTATCACTCCTAAAATATAAATATTGCAAAACAGTAATTTTCGTCTGTTTTTCAATCATAGGACCTATCCTGTAACCGTAATTTAAGCTTCTATCTCTCTACTAAGTAATGTTTCTAAGCAAACAGTGTTTTAGTCTGGAGCGCCCTCTCAAATTTAAATTTGAGAATAATTCAATCTTTCTAGTATATTTTATCAAAATGTTCACCTATGCGCCAAATTTCAAATCTCCATCTTACTTGAAAGAAAGTGCTTCTTATTTATAAGGCAAATCGAACATTTTGGTGTAGCTGTTGAGACCCAGACCGTCCGACCTACCAGAAAGGTGTAAGGTAATTGTTTGGACAGCCAGGAAGTGCCACCCAATTTAGACCGGAACCCAGTAGGGGAGGCATCCACAGGCATCGTACCCTCCTTTCCCTACCACCAACCACTCGGAAGGACTTACGGATCCACATGTTTAACGTGATCGTACTCCGCATGAACACGGCGGCAGTTGTGGTAGCGTGCAAATCCAGCGCGCAAACCACCGGGCTACCGCGCCCGAAATGTGCCAACATCACGCGGTGTTCCCAGGTGGTTACCCATCCAAATACTAACCGCGCCCGATGCTGCGTGACTTCGGTGATCTAACGAGAACCGGTGTTTTCAGCACGATACGGCCGTTGGCATGAACATTTTGGTGTGTCGCACCCCTAAAGTAGTAAATATTGAAAACTTGAAAAATGTACACTTTCTTCTTTTTGAACTATCTACCCTTATACCAATTTTAAATCTTTATCTCATTGCGAAGTTCTCTTCCATTTCGCCTTTTGGACGTTTTGGTAGTTTTCATTACAAGTACCCCTTGTAATGAAAAATTTGGTAAAATTGGATTATTTCTGTGGGATTTTCTCAATCAATTGTATGCAACAAATTGCGTATGTACTAAATTTCAAGTTTTCGTTCTGCTTAATAGAAGACGTTTCCAGTTTGTTTTGCAAATTTAACATTTTGATGAGTAGCCCATCTAAAGTAGCATAAATATTGTAAGACAGAAATAGTACCCTTTTATATCTTTCGAACGATCTACCCTTGCTCCAAATACAAAGTCTTTATCTAATCACAGAGTATGTTCTCTATCATTTCACAATTTGAACATTTTATTGTAAAGTAACCCCTCAAATGATCATTTTTGAAAATGTTTGAATTCGATGTCTGATAAACACGCTTAAGACCTCTTGAATTCGTTTTGAACACTTTTGGATGGCCATATGGGTATAGGTGTGTATGTCTGCGAGGTGTGGATATGATAACTTAAAAACGAATGCACCTACTGCGCGGGGTACAGAGTAAATCATGAAAGAAATGTAACGGGGACGAAAGGAGAATGTATAACGGAAGTGATATCATATTGTTACGAATACGTGACAATAAATCATTGTTATAATTTAATGGTCTGGGATTTTTACCTTTGTAAAAAATTAGGTGAATATGGACAAATGTCGCCAGTTTGACGATTTTTGGCAGGTTTTAGAAACTTTTTGAATTTAGTAGATTGGTTAAGAACTTCACTAGTTACGTGCTTTTATGGGAGGTTTATAAGCTCGTCAGCTTTTATAAGCTCGTTAGAGGATGTATAAGCTCATAAGTTTTCAATTAAGTTGTTGGCGGGATACAAAATGTATCTGTCAAACTCAATACAGAACCCAATATGTAATTTTTCTTCTGATTGTATATAACCTTTAAATCATTAAACTTCTTCTTCGACCCAGACAGTCCGACCTATCCAAAAGGTGTAAGGTATCTATTTTGACGGTCAGGAAGTGCCACCTAATTAAGAAAGGAATCCAGTGGGGGCGACACCCACGGGGACTGTATCCTCTTTCCCCTACCACCAACCTGTCCGAAAGACTTATTGACCCACATATTTAACGTGCTCCTATTCCGGGCGAACACGGGGACAGTTTGGCAAAGCAGGAAATCGAACTCGGGTCCTCCGACTGCAGTCCTCACGCGCTAACCACTGGGCTGTCCTACCCCACAATCATTAAACTGTATCATAAAACAATTTTGATAAAGAAGTAAAAAACTTAAATTCTAGATCTGTTTGCACCGGCCGAAAGCTCATCCGGTAGATTCCCCTGTAAACGTCACATTCAAACGTTTCATCGCCGATAACGTCATCGTTTGAGGTTCGATTCAGGCAAATAAACTGCATTCTCTTAATCTGTCAAAACTGTTCACACCTTCCCCTTCCCCCAACAAAAATATCGAAATCTTTCTCTAAGTATCTTGTACCATCGTCACATACAACACATGAACTTTTTTGTCATTCGAAATATGCGGAAGACATGATGTTTCACATCAATCCATAATGAGTAACAGAGTTACTCACTATTCTTTTGTGATTAGAACTCGAATAATATGAATTTTAGGATTTTCATAGCATGGTCTTTTAAGAAAACCATGATAATTCGCAGAACAATGATGGTAATGTACAGTAAACAGGGTGTTCAGTTAATGTGGCGACAATCTCAGAGGGTTGTTAGTAGACATCAAGAGGAACAAAAATTCAAATGGAACATGATGTCGCAAACCACGTTTAGTCGGTGAAAATCGTGAAAATACGTATGCAGGCTTTGATTCTAGAGGAGAGGAAAGGTGGGTGTCAGTTGATCGCTGAATACGTTCGTGGGTTCGCTCAGGATGTCTGACGTAAGCAGCGTCGCGTTTCCTGCAACACGTCCATCCAGAATTGCTGCAGAGTGTGCTGACCGCAGTACAGCGAGGCATGTGGTTCATGCATGATAGTGCCCAGCACATTTTCTCCGCGTGATGCATAATCATCTCGATGCTACATACCCAGAGTGGTGGATTGGACGTGCTTGACCCGTTGCTTGGCCTCCACTTTCGCCAGATCTCAAACCGTTGGATTTCTTCCTCTGGGATCACCTTAAATCACTCGTTTATGTGAGACCGGACCTACCGGAGGATCTCATAAGGCGGATCGTCATCACTGCGACAGACATCAATAGCACATCCGGTATAATTTCGAGGAGGTCCGGGAATCGGTTTTACGTCGTTGTAGACTGTGCAATGACGTCCTGTTCAATGACGTCGCCACTTCTAACAACACCTGCAATCATTTCTTTCACATCATTCTTATCGTTTCCTTTCCAGCATTATACTGTGCCCCATAAGCTGTGCTGTAAACATGCTGTGAAATAAATCTTTTTGTAGTTATTATTGTACTTTTTGTCGTACCCTCACGTCAGAACCTGTATACGTATTTTTTCGATTTTCGCCTACTAAACGTGGTTTACGACACCATATTCCATTTCAATTTTTGTTCCACTTGATGTCTATTAACAACCCCCTGAGTTTGTCGCCGCATTAACTGAACACCCTGTATGTAATGTGCAGTCAATGCGTCAGCATCACTAAGCTATCGCCAACTTGAAAAAAAAAACTGTTAAAGAATTTTCACGGAATAGTTTGAATGAATATTCTGGATACAGAATCTGAAAAATATGTATTTTGGTTTTCACTTCAATAATGATTATGGTATGAATGTAACTTAATATTAATGTGTTCGAAAACTAGAATGGAGTCTTACGCTTCAACTATATGAATATAGAGAGATAAATAATATTTTCAATTCGCTTCTTCAAAATTTACTAAACATTTCTAAAGCCTCAAAGGTTGCTGTTGTTTCCACCTTACCCAGCGGACAAATGCAACGCACATTCTCTCGGCCTCTTTGGGAAAATAAAGCAAGAGAAAAATTCCACCGCCAAAATAGGCTCCCCTGCAAATACCATACGTGACAAAGATACACAAAGATCTTTTCGCAGACTCTCGAAATTTCCCTGCGGTAACACGCCCCTGTGATAGGCTAGAGAAAAGACTAACAATGCTGTAACTCTGTTCCAACTTTCAATTTCGCAGAGAGAGATAAATTATTCCATCACGGCAAGAATATATGATCTCCGAAAAACTTATTTCGCTTGGATGTCAGTCCAGAATTTCATTTTCTGTACAGTGGGTAGATATGTATGCAACGAGCGTGGGGCGAGTTGAGAAAGTGGTAACACTCGGTGGAACACAGGGGAATGAGCGCATGAAAATTTTTCTGACTGTTTCTAAAAAATTGGAGATGTGACGTGGAAAGTATATTGTCCAATCAGAAGACTGCATAATTGTTACTTTCTTATACTATGTATAAAGAAAGTATTACTTTCTCGAAAATTTTGGAACTCAAGAATTTAATGATTAGGCAAGTTTTAGGACAATCAGAACCTATTTCGAAAACTTTTGTGCAGATGTGTGTGTGTATGGGGGGGGGGGGGGGGGTAGAGACACGATGACACATAAAGGAATGCGTATGTTGCTGTAAAATTTTATGTGAAAAACTACAACTAGATATAATTCTTATTCTTATGACTAGAACTCAAATTATCAATTTTTCAATTTTCATAGCTTCATTTCCCATGGAAAACAACAATAATTCTTCGAATAACAATAGTAGTTTACAGTGTTTCTAGGACGGTCCTTATTTACACCAATAACTTTGTAAAGAGAGATCAATAAGTATACTCGTACACGTTACCAATAACTTTGTAAAGAGAGATCAATAAGTATACTCGTACACGTTACCAATAACTTTGTAAAGAGAGATCAATAAGTATACTCATACACGTTAGGGCTATCTACAGTTGATTCACCATATCCGATCGAATAAAAGTGATTACATCTTCTCTAGTGGAGAACGGACGAAGTTAGGAACACGACCTCGGCAACAGCGAGATAGAAGAAAATGTCAGTCACAATGCTGTAGAGAATTACATTTGTAGTAAGAATCCACGAAAAGAATGCAATGAAGTCAGTATATGGAAGTCAAGAAATACATGTCATATTTTATATATTCCGACAAGGTGACACCTGCAGTACTTGTCAAAGTACGCTATGATATTTTTCTCGAATTCAGGTATGCCTTGTCACTGGCAGAGCACGTTATAAACAGACTAGACTATATGCCAGTGAATATAAGTATGGTTTATTGTATCGATCCTAAATACGACAGCAATTCACGTATTACCATATTGTGTCAAATTAATATTGATTGCAACCGATTTAGTGTCGATCCCTACTAATTAGACAGTACTCTACAATCTTACAATTCATATTTGCTTCTATCTCGCTGTGTTTCCGAGTTTGTTATCTTCACTTCTTCTTCACTGGGGTGTTTTTACTTACAAAGTTATTGGGGGTGCTGAAGAATTTTCTTAGTGTATTGTTATATGGGGAAAGTGATAATTTGAACTATACACTATTGATGTTAATGGTATATACATATGAACCAACTGCATCTAATTTATTGAAGTCTCCATGCTGTGTTACCAATGTGAAAAAATAAAATTTTGAAAACTTTTACAAATTATTTTAAGAAAATGATCTTAGGAACAAAATCTGAAAAATATACAATTCTATTTTTTAATTTTGTTAATAATTGTGATCCAAGTTGAACTAAATATGAGTATAAGTATTATATAATATGGGAGTATTATATGAGTGTAAGTATTATATGATTGAAAGTAATGTATAGTATTAAAGTTGAGTGGTGACTCACACTGCAGATAAATTTGCATTAATAGGGGGCTACACTTCTTTTCTAGAAGGAGAGTGAAATATTCTCTCTCTCTATGTGCGTGTGTGTGTGTGTGTGTGTGTGTGTGTGTGTGTGCAAGCGCACTCGTATCTATCTGTTTGTCCGGAATGCTTAGCAATGAAGCTAACAATTTTTTAAATGTCGCCAAATAGATGAAAACGACGCTAAATTAACGAAAATGGCACCAAATTAATAGAATTTAAAATCAAAGTATAAGTAGGACATTGGTGTTAAATTTTAAGAATGAATTGAAAATCAAACGCATTCATAAACAATTTGTATACTAATTATGTTTTAATAGGATCTGTCTGCCTGTCTGTCCCACTTGATGACAATGTCTGTGCATGTGTCCGTGGATATTAGGAGCATAAATGCTGCAAGCAGGCAGGCAGATGGAGAGGGGGGGGGGAGGGATCCTTAGCAACTTTTTGATGGTGAGGTGATCTTTTGCAACTTTACTTCGTCCTGTAACGGGCTTATACTTCTTATGAGCAACGTATAAATTATGAAAAGTTTTGAAATCAGAACTTAATGTGTCAGTACATAAAAAGTATTTGAATAAATTATTCGGTTCCAGTAGCGAAATGTTCATAATGGATTCAACTAATTATTAAATATTACATCACCCCCTAAATAAAACATAATTATCATACAAACAAAACGCAATTACTATTAAACCCCATGGATCCTCACCCCCCTCCTCCTTTATCAAAATACAATTTCTGTATCACTCTTAAAATCGACAACTTACTATGAGGCCTTAAGGTCCCCTTTCGAAACATATTCCGAATTTAGATTGAATGGACTCAAAATTAAGTAGAATTAAATACTTAACCACCACTGACTGACTTTACTACTAAACAAAGAAACTTATTTATATATATTAAATAACACTATTGGAATAATTTCAAATTTAATTGTTTCATCGTATATCAAAATAAAATACGCAAGTTTTATTACATGCGCAGCATGTTTTTCGAAAATTACGCAAAGGTCAAAGATCGCCAAATGTCACTATATGGTTATAGTTTCGTAACCTGACAGATTACTGTTGGACCAAATAGTAAACTTTTAGATTGTGGAATTTGCAGTTCAAACATTTTGCCTAAAATGACAGTAAAAGCAGATCACTTAGATTTTTGTTCGGCAGAAATACTTAAGATTTTATAAAGTCAAAAGATCCTGGTCTATGACTATAATTTTAACGTGAACAAATAATCGTTTGGTTGTTTGGTGTTCGGTGAATTTGGCGCACTTTCAAGATTCTCAAAATGATTTGAAAAAATTTCTAGGCATCCTGTAAACAGAATAGGGACGTGCGGTATGAGTTCATAATATCTAGCAACATTATTTTCATGGGTCTCATGCTTTTCATTTGCTTATGTCAAAGCTTAACTGTATCCCGTACTTTGCGCTCAGTATACATCAGCGCGAGATATAGTAAAGCCTTGGTCTGGGCACTAAAATAAGGTTTAATACGGTCTTAATTTAAAATACTTTTCATTAAACCAGCTGCATTTGATGTGCTTATGGTTTATGATATTGATCTGTCTGCTTTACTTTTCCTTTTTATAAGCCAACGGCTGTACCGTGCTGAAAACACCGGTTCCCGTTAGATCACCGAAGTTAAGCAGCATCGGGCGCGGTTAGTACTTGGGTGGGTGACCACCTGGGAACACCGCGTACTGTTGGATCATTTCAGTGGACGTGGTGGCCGAACGGTCAAGGCGAGCGTTTCCAGCGATTGATCGGCCGCCACATTATGGGTTCGAGTCACACGTAAGACATGGATGTTTGTATTGTTGGGCGCAATGTGTTCCCACCCCCACTGGAGCGCTGGGGCAACGTCTTTGACGGCTAAGAGGTTCACTGTTCTGGCCGATGTATAGGCGAAGATGAAAGAGTCAATGCCTGGCCATTGGAGGGGGAGGGACTTTTTCTTTTCATTGTAATATCATATTGAAGGCGTTATGCACTGAAGTCAGTTTAATACTCATACGCATATTTTTATTATTTAGCAACTTATGCTGTTCAATTTCGAAATGATGCCATATTGGATAAGAATATATGGCCTCGTTCTGTAAATATTAAACTGCATTTCTCCAATAAAGTAACATATTTTAAATACTGCCTTAGTGATTAATACTAATAACGTGGGACCGTCGCCAACATGGCGATTTTTTAAATGTGATCTTTAATAATTTTTATGAAAAGTTCAGTGCTTTTGTAGGTCCACTGCTTCTTTTGATATTGCCTTTGTGGTTTAATATTTTTTATTTTAGGCTGATTTTTACTGTGTCTTATTGGAAAAATAACTATACAAAGGATTAAAAATCTAACTAAATGGAAGTATTATTGTAATTTAAAGTTGACTGATTTGGCTTTTATATACCAATTAGTCGACTGTATAGCATTATATTGTAATGATTCTTTTCAGCATGTAACTTTCTATCAAACATATTTGCTGGTATAAGAGAACGTTTCTTACTTCAGAGAAGAAGTGAAATATACAAAGGAGTAAAAGATTATTGAATCGATATGTATCAAATAAAATGTGTTTCACTTTTAAGCAAAAATTATTAATATTGATTGTGAATTTAATCATGATATAAATTAAGATAATTTTTTAACATAACTGGAACAGGTAGCTTATTGATACCCCACGGAAGAAGCCAACTGTCATTTAGTATGTTTCTTATAGAAAGTCGACAAGTTTGCTGAAGGCTCATTGGTTCAGTGAAATGACTCTTGAAACTTGGAACTATGTTTATACTGAATATCTGAATGAAGTCATTGACATTTTTCTTTCTTAAGCATTGTCTTTCAAACCTCACACTTTGAAGAAAATTGGATGGCCAGTAATTGGAATCTCGTAGCAACAATTCGCAGCAAGAAACTAATTTCATATACCGAGTGGTTTCTTCTTTGAGTTCTAGATCTTTATTTGGTAGAAGATAAGGGTTAAGCTTAACAATTGCGGAAACAACCGATACTAACACCATTGCGCCATTCCATCCATAACGGAATCGTCTGACATTTGGATCAACATAGTTTTTGTCATATGACAAAAGTGCACCATATTTTAATATCTGGTGGAGGAGCAAAGGATTTGCCAAGCTTACTGCCATTTGTATTGGATGCTGCCACATTCGAAGGTCAAACACTTCTGAGCATGGCAGACGATAGCCACCAAAGACTGCTTTTTCTTGATTAGCATGGTACAGGAAGTACTGGACGAATTCATGTTGTTCAACGTTTACCAGTGAAGGAAAATTCTCGATGCTTGGATATATTATGCATGATAAGTGCTTATTGGTTTCAAATATAAAATATAACAGTGATACAACATATGAACTGTCTGTAAATCGGATCCAAAACATGCGTTCTGCAGTAAAGTATAATATTCTGCGTGAAAATCTAGTACATTTTACTATTGCATAACAAACTCTCCAATGTCTGTATAGGTCCAGAAGGTTTTTGATCTGACTAGGAAACAATTCATATTCACCATGTTCTTTAATAAAATTCTCTATTTCTAAGCGAATGGTCTGTGCTTCTTCATGCATATAGGTGCGAGGATTCGCTAAAGACATTTTTTTATGAAAATATATCAGCTTTTACTATTAAACATACCTGGCATTGCAAACTTGGTTGGATCTTTTATTTTCTGCATAGTTTTTCACAAGTATAGTTCCTATTTGTTTCTACAAAAAAATTTAGTTTTCATAGATTTGCATACAGATCTTTGATTTTATTATTAACCATACTGAATACTGAACTCTGCGGTGATTTTACTCAATAGTATTTCGTTTCGAGGAATAGTTATACTTTAAATTAAAATGAAATGAAATTAGAAAGTTTGGTAATTGATTACTGGTATGTGATTGTATACTATTAGACATCGACCAATCAGTATGAAAATTCATCATTGTTGCCATTTTATAAAAGTTTTAAAATATGTTTTATTCATGTTGGTGAAAAATCTGTCTAACGCCATGGTTTTGTTATATATAGTGAACTCTAATCATGGAGCTTTAATACGCATAAAAGTTACATCATATTATTTCTGTGATACATCAGTTACAATTGGCAGGGATACTGACTGAAATTTGATAACTAATACAATCAATATAGCTGTTTAGAAGTAACTGTTTAAAAATAATTATAAATAAAAAAATATAACTTCTGTTAACAATAATATGCTGTCTGTATGATACAACTGTATAGAAATAAAATAAACTGTGGTAAATCCATTTAACTATGTATGCGACTTGTGATTGATTGTTCTACGTAGCAAAAAATTTAGTGAGTTACTCGTTATCAATTGATGTGAAACCCCACTCCTTTCACATATTTCGAATGGAAAATTTTGATGTGTATGTGTGACGATAGAATAAGTTACCTAAGAAACAATTTCAGTATTTTTTGCATTTTTAAATTTTTTTTTAAATAAAATCGTAATTATAGTCTTAATAGATTAATAGAATACAGTTTTTTTCGTCCGAATCAAACCACAAATGACGAAATGATCGACTATGAAACGTTTGGATGTAATATTTACATGGGATGAGCGTTAGGTCGGCGCAAGTAAAATCGCTTACTGGTTGTATATAGCACAGATGTTTCACATTTAAAATTTAAAAATTTTTGCCCATTTATACCAGAATTGTTTCATAATACAATTTAAAGGGTATATATCATCAGCCGAAAAGTTACATATGGTATTCCCTATTCAATTCGGCATATACTTTTACTCATATCACGTCAACAACCAACTTAAACGGTAGCGAGTTTATATACCCTCTGGGGGAAAGTTCTGTAAAAAGCACGTAACTCGAAGTTTTTAGCCAGCCTATACAAAACTAACCTCTAGAACAAAGTTTCTAGAACTCGCCAAATTGGCGATATTTTTTTAATTTGTTGCCAAATTTAAATTAGATCAATGGTTTTCTATTATGTATTCTTAACAATATGATGCCATATCCATTACATATACTTCTGTCTCATATCTATCACATTTCTTTCATGTGACGGATCCGCGCCCACATAATCCGTGCCCACAATTGAAATCGCATAAAAAATTTATCGATTAAACACTCTAGTTTAATTCTGCCATTTACACTTTTAAAAATACATTATCAAACCTCGAAGTAAATGTTTGCCTCAATTCTATAATGGGGTTATTTCTGTGCCCTTGATTTCATGCACAGAACAGAAGAAACTCCATCTGCTTACGTTATATTTTACGTGCAATAACTAAAACAACGAACTCCATGTATACCTATTGAAGATGTTGAAAATTATCTGTTTGTTGGTCTTGTCTAGTGTACAAAAGCGAAAAAATTGGCAGTGGCTCCAATCTAATGGAGCCGAAATTGTTTTGCGTAAGTAACATCATTTTTGCGTGTGGATTGTATTCTTTAGACATATTTAAAACAGTTGAAAATACTAAAATGTTCAAATTAGAACCACCTTCTCAAAATAACTCCAAATACTAAAATATTGAAATTGGAACCACTATCTCTGAACCTGATCCAAAATTCCATTATATATGTTTGTAGGCCTATATGTTTGTAGGTTATATATGTTTTAATATTGGGAGGAAGATCTGTGCATTTAAGTTTTGCGATTCTAGTATTAATTTCATCAGTTAAAGCGGAGATAGAAGAGCAAACATTAAATGCGCGATTAAAATACGCGTTAAAAGAAGCTTTTTTAGAGGATACAGGATGGAAAGAATTAGCGGGAATACAGGAGTTAGTAAAAGTGGATTTACGGAAAACGGAAGTATGAAAACCAAAATCAGAACGGGTGACCAAAACATCAGGGAAAGGCAAGGAACAGTTAGATTCATGCTCAACAGTAAAATTAATCGAAGGGTAGAAATTATTAACTTCATCCAAAAGGTGAAGGAGATCATTTAAATTACGATCCCAGATAATAAAAACATCATCCACGTAACGGCACCAAAGAATAGGTTTAATTGTTAAAGAAGGCAAAATCTCATTCTCGAGCTCCTGCAAAACGGCCTCGGCCAAAATACCAGATAAAGGGCTACCCAAATTAATACTAGTATCTTAAAACTTAAAAAATGCACAGATCTTCCTCCCAATATTAAATCTGCCCTTTTTCGCACTTCACATCAACTCCCTAAAATTTTTGGTCAAATAAAACTTCACAAATTAAATCACCCTATGCGCCCAATTGTTTCTAAATGTACAGAACCTACTTATTTCTTAGAGAAATCCTTTGCCCATTTCTTAAAATCGTATTTTAGTAATCATAGTTTTTCAATCAGCTTTACTGAAAATTTCATCAATTTACTTTTTAAAACTAAATTTAATCCTAATAGTACTCTCCATAGTTTTGATGTCGTTTCCCTTTTCCTTAGTATCCCTGTTAACATTGCTATTGATATTATTGCCAAAAAACTTCATAGTCCCCACTATCGACGCAATCACTTCTGCTTTGAATATTATTGCGGAAACAAATTACTTTGCTTTCCGTGACGCTATTTTCTTGCAAACTTCTGGCGCCTATGGGTAGCTTATGAGTAGCCCTTTATCTGGTATTTTGGCCGAGGCCGTTTTGCAGGAGCTCGAGAATGAGATTTTGCCTTCTTTAACAATTAAACCTATTCTTTGGTGCCGTTACGTGGATGATGTTTTTATTATCTGGGATCGTGATTTAAATGACCTCCTTCACCTTTTGAATAAAGTTAATGATTTCTACCCTTCGATTAATTTTACTGTTGAGCATGAATCTAACTGCTCCTTGCCTTTCCTTGATGCTCTGGTCACCCGTTCTGATTTTGGTTTTCATACTTCCGTTTTCCGTAAATCCACTTTTACTACCTCCTGTATCCCCGCTAATTCTTTCCATCCTGTATCCTCTAAAAAAAGCTTCTTTTAACGCCTATTTTAATCGCGCATTTAATGTTTGCTCTTCTATCCCCGCTTTAACTGATGAAATTAATTTTATTTTTAAACTTGGCCATGAGGCTGCTTATTCTTTTGAATTTATACATAAGATCTTCGCCTACGTTCGTCTTAAATTCACTGATACTAAACTTGTTGCTAGTAAACTTGTTGATACTAAACTTGTTGCTAGTAAAGATCGTCTAGTCTAGTCCATAAATCTAGTGCTCCTTACCATCCTAGGATTTTCCGTCCTTTTATTAATTTCTGCCATGAATTTGGTTTCAAATCCGCTCACTCTAATATTACCACTTTATTTAATCGTATTCGATCCTATAAACTTGGAAATTTTGATGACTTTAAAAGCTTTGCTGGGGTGTATGTCGTTCCCTGTTATCTCCTACTGGTGACTATAAATTTTACATTGGTAGTACAAAACGTACTGTTGGCATCCGTTTAGCAGAACATGCTCGCGATGTCAAATCTGGTAAACTTTCTACGGCTCTTGCTCAATATGTGGCTAATGATAAATTTCTTCCCGTTTTTGAAAAACTTTCCTTTTGGTTCGTTGTAACAATCCACGTAGTATTCTTCTTTATGAATCCCTGTTTATTTATATTTACCGTGAATCAATTTGTAATTTTGATCCTGTTCAAATTTTAAGTTAAGCTTGGCGACTCATTCTCGACTCTATGCAATTCAAATCTCTTAAAAGTTTTTTGTGACGTCATTCTCAGGAATATCATGTTTGACGTTTTTCTAAAATTTGTATTAGTTCTTTTCTTGTAATAGTTAAAATTCGTAACCGTTTAAACTTATTGTGTAATTTCAGTGTATATTTCTTGTATTATTTTAGTAAGTTCATTTACCATTTTATATTTTATGCAAATTTGTTTTAAAATGGTCTCTATATATATAAACATTCCATGCTTTTACTACTCATGTAGCCACTGATGAAGGGCGTATATGCGTCCGAAAGCGCTCTGGCTGTTTTTAACATTTTTGTACGTCTTTTGGGATGTTAAATAAAAGACCTTTCGTTTTTTAAAAAAGTTTTGTTCTTGGTTTTGTATTTAAAGTTTCGCAAAATTAATAAAGTACCATTAAATAAATCGTTTTTCAAATGGCATATCATGGGGCAACTTTATTAACATTATTCTCTTAGATCTTAGTATGTCTCGTCTTTCAGATCATAGTATGATCTCTTATAGTATGTTCTACTTACAGGAAAATATATTTTGGGACAACATTGCTTTATGACGACAATAAAATTATGAAATTCAATTTATTTCACATGATATTTTAAATGCGAATATCAGTCTGATCTGGATTTTACTCGTGAGTATAAATATGTCATTTAGTCTGGAAAAATAAAGCGGCCAAAAGCGCTAAATTTACATAAATGATAATTCCATAGTATTAACATTTCCGTAATACCAGAATTCCGTATCACATGTGATCATATATTTTATGCATATTTAAAGACTTTCCGTACGATGACTAAATGGTTTGCATAATATAACAGATTCGTTTTATAAATTAACTAGATTGAGTCAACTGATTTTTAAACTTACCTTGCATATTTCTTATATGTGGATGTGTGTGGGCGTCTAGAGATGTCTTCGTCATACCTCCAATAGCATTGTGTGGATATCCTAGAATAAAACGAAAATTAGAAAAACTTCAAACATTTTAGACTATTAGAGATTTAGGCATATTTTCTTCTTGGTTTAATTTTGCTTTGACCAGTCCCGCTACTGTTTGTAGCTCACAGTAGGACGTCATAAAAGTAAAATTCTGAAAATAGGAATCTCATTGGATATGGCTTAAAATGATTTTTCATTTTGAGGCTTTGACTTATTTATGTTTTTTTTTTGCTTATTTTTGCTTTGATCAGTGATTTTCCTTTGCTGTCTGCAGCTCACAGTAGGATGCAAAGGAATCGAAACTCTGAAAATAAGAATGCCATTGAATATACTCTAAGACAAAAAAAAATCGACGCAGCCCGCATTTTTTATTATAAAAGATATATTTTATACTGAAAGTAAATCTATTAGTAATCAATATTATGAATATTTAATTTAAATTAAATTTTAAATTTGTTAGTACTGTTATATATTGTTATTATAATTGCTAGTGCTGTTATATAGTGTTGTTATATTTGCTAGTACTTTTTTCCAAAAAATAAAGATTATTTTGGTTTGTTATGAGTTACAACCACCCACCGATGGGGATTCTGTAATTTTGAAGAGTGAAAGCGGTCATAAGATCAAAAATAATCACTGGTCTAGAGTATCATAAATTAATTGTGTTCTATTTAGGGAGTATACAGTAATGATATTTAGTTAGATGTATTATAATAATTAATACTATTAATTGGGAGATGTGTGGGGTACACATGTATTTGGTAATATCAGGAGCGAAAACACTGCAGGCGGGAGAATGTGAGGGAATACGTTACATAACTTTATGCAAACTTCTAGTACAGATAATATTATATCCCCCTAGTTTAACATAATGTATAGTCAAATTCAACCTGCTCCTATTATTTGCAGAATGTTTGAGTAACCTTTTGATCGGAAACTATCATTAACATGAGAAAAGTGCGCAAACATTGCTCACCGAAAAGTCTGAAGATCCCAATACGATTTTGCGCAATTCGAAGCTTTGGTCACGTGACTTGCCCTCCTCGCGTGAGAAGGGTAAACACGGGTCCAACATCCGTACCGACAAACCTTTTAAGGTTGATGGTACAGTTCGTTTCACTGCGTTACTGCTCTAATGGCTGGGTAACGGGTTCTAAAGAAAACTACATCAAATGGTTTCTATTACGTAGCAGGGTTGAACACGCGGTTGACTGCATTCGGCCCTTAGCTCAATGCTCGTATTTATAGGTTTTGTTGTCCATGATGTATTTTTTATAATAAGTTTGTGTATGATAATTTTTCTTTAATTTAGACTTTTAATAAAGAAAAAGTGTCTAAACACATTTTTATATCGATTTCATTATGTAAATCGTATAAATAAAATGAGAGTCGTCTGCTGATAAAGACATTGTTAATTTAATTTTGTCGTTAAGCAGCATGGTGTAATTTTCTTCAAATAAAGTTCAGGAAAATAAAAGTCTGCATAATTCTATTTCAATGGAAGTATATCGTGCATTTTAATCAATATCTCAACACCCCATTACATAGACTGAGCTATCCGCAGTAAAATATTGAATATCTATATTGCATTTGAAAACAATCCATCTAAAATTGCGGCTTTGTATACGAAACAGATAGCCACAGTTTTCATATCTGCAGGTTAGACATATATTTATTAGCGCAGGATAGACACACACACACACACACACACACATATATATATATATATATATATATTTCATTTTATATACATAGTTTAAGACATTTTATTTTAAATAACCGATGTTATTCAAATTCATTTTATTTTACACAGAAAAAAATTCTGGTCAGGGCGCACGCACGCACGTACGCGTGAACGCTACATAGATACACCACACACAGACATCACTTTAAAACGTTCGATTCGAGTTCAGGGATGCTTAAAATGTGCTCTTCCATCGAAAATAAAAATTCGAATTTTCCATCCCGTCAATACCTTTCCTATACATTATATTATGTGTGTGGAAAAAAGAGCTTGTTAATTTCATATATAATACCTATATAGGTACTGATGGAAGCCTTTTTCTGAAATCTGTTGAATTCATTACTTTTAAAAATGCATGACATAATTCCTTTCTGTATCTAAATTATGTATTTATCATGGTAGTATGAAATTCATTGTTTACCTTTTACATATAAAATTTAGGAAGCTCTCTCCGTAAAGCTACTAGGATAATATTTGTTTCTGCTATAGTTGAAATGAACTTAACATGCTACTATGAAAATGCTGCATATAACGGAGCAATTTCGTAGGCACTTTCACTGTTGTTACAACATCTTTAGACTGCATGAAGATTTTATTTTATTGTCATCTAATACACGACAGGGAAAATTTAAATACATGCTTTTAACTGAGATAACTCATAGCCCAAAGTTATATTTGAAATGAAATGAAATCAATTGGAATTTATAAAACGAAATATTGATAAAAAAACTGTTCACTAATAAATTTAGATACACTAATTGAATGAAATTTTGAAAATGTGATGTGGGCAGCACAAGACATTCCTTACAGACATTCCCTGATTTTCTCTTTCTTTTTTATTTTTTCGCAATGCATTAAATTCAAAGTTACCTTACACCGTTCTGGTAGGTCGGACGGTCTGGGTCTCAACAACAATAATGCATTACATTGAATTTAATTGCACGAATATTTTTTTGAAATTACACTGAATTTGCAAATTTAACCTTTTGCTTACGGGTGAGACATCTTCAATCCCAAACGAAGAACCTCTTAAAAAGACAGGTATTAACATATGCTATCCCAAACAGTTTGATCCCCCTTTGCAGACATTGACGTCCATGGACGCCAATGTCTGCAAAGGGGGATTAATTATATTCGACTTTGTTAACAAAAAACTGGAACTGCAAAGAATTGTTTGAAATTCGAGCTAAAAATTCGAAATTTATTCGAAAATTTATATTTTCGTAACAAGGGCAGCATAGGACAAAATTTGACATAATTAAGCATAAAAGGGGTTATTTATGTCTCAATGATCACAAAACTTAACAGTTTCAATCATTGTAATGAAAACTCGCCGTGATACAATTTTTATGTTCATGATGTTATCCCTTCGTGGAGCAAGTCCCCTGCCCCCGAAGGGGTACATTTACAAATTAGTATCAATCAAAAGATTCTCTTAAGCCCTTTAAAATGAAGGATAAAATGCTATAATTGTGATCATTTGTACCAACTCTGGAATGAGAAAGTTGAGATGAGCAATGCTTCAGTTAATTTAATAACATATTTTGAGTGCATTATTATTTTATTCTGTTGTCATCTAATATGTAACAGGAAACATTTCAATATAGCTTAAATTTCTCGTAAATCACGAGGTGGGTTTTAAATTTTAGTTCCATTGCAGGAAAATATGTATTAAGTCCAGAAAATATTCGAAAGTTTGATTGCCCTACAGCTAAGTGCGGATTACAACATTTAGCAACAGGGAAAGCCTGTTTTTATCTGTCTGAGATAGAAAAAGTTATAACTGTAGATCAGACATATCTGTTTATAACTCAAGAATGACTCAGAAGGTTTACATATATTTTTACTCGTTTATTAAGCTCAATAAAGTTGCTGATTTATAGAAAATATATTTCTTACAGAATTCTGCATAGCTTTACTGTATTAAAGTTAAAATTTTGAAAAACGCTTCCAAGCTAAATGTCTCTTGAAATACGCTTATACAATCTAATTGGGTGAAACTGCTCTTAGGGAATGAGAGCAAGAGGAATGTTTAATATAAACTTCATCTTCTTAAATCTAGTCTCATATCAACAGGAATTAAATTACCTGTTTTTGTCTACCTGTAAGAAAATATTTTACCCATAAATTTACACAATGTTTTCATACCGATTTATTAATCTTAAATAGTAGCAAATTTATGGCTAAAAGTTATCACAGAAATTGTACATCATTAATACATAAAGTAGAAATTGAAATATTTGCTTCTGAACTAAATATTTCAAATGCATGATCGATCTGTTTTCAGTCCATAAAACCAGAAAATATTCCTCATTTAAGCTTTACCTTTTCACTTGCCTGTGTGAGCAAAGTAAGTTAAATATGTGTTTTAGTCTGTCTAAGTAAGGGCCCGAGAATGACGCATCGGATATACATATTTTTCTTTGGTTTATTAAACTTAATTAGGAGCAAGTTTCTTTTAAAATATTTCATACTTTGTGCAGCTTTAATTTTATTTCAGTACTATAATAAATAAATACCAATCTTGATTTGGACTTAAAATGCAGGCATCTGATTAAAATTTCATCGGAATTCACAGAGAATTTTCGATAACCAACGAACGCTTTAAAAATTCGCCCTTTTTAAAATAAAAATCTGATGTGGGCACCACATGACTTTCCTTATATAATGTAATGAATTTACTACTTTTACAGTAAAAAAAAATAGGTTTTTCATATAGTCGATACTAATACTTTTACCAAGATATTGAATTTTCGACAATTAGTCGTCATTTTTATTGATTTAGCGTCATTTTTATCCATTTGGCGAGATTTTCTTTAATTTGGCAACATTTCAAAAAGTCGCCAAGTTGGCGACATTCCGCCAAATTCGTCGCCAAAATCTCGCCAAGCTTTATGGACAAAGAAATAAGTTAGTCTTACAGCAGATAAATGACTATTGGCGTTCAAATACAAAAGTATTACTCAAAGTATCTTTTTCATGAATGGAACGAGCTAGATCCACGAGAATGATGTCATCCAATTTATCGCATGGTATTACATATGAAAAGTGAACATGTTTCTCAATAGGAAATATTTTTTTTTAATTTTATATGACTTTTTGATAATTTTTCTGAAAAATGTGCAATATCTCGAGAACGGTTCATGTTAGCGTTCTAAAATTTACGTCAATCGTTTTCTAATGAAAAATTACATAAGAAATGTCTATTTGCGTAACTTTATTCGTGGTTTTGATTTTTTGACAATTTTTTCAAAATTTCATTCGAAAATTTAGGGGGGTTCCGAACACTCGATTGCGTATAAAAACAATAGGCTTCCAGTGTTTACGAATTGTGATTTTTGTACCAAATTTGGTTTAAATCAGTCCATTCGTTCGTCAGTTATCGTCTCCACAGACTCACTGACACACACATACTTTCACACACACATACTTTCACACACACACACACATCACTTCAAAAATGTTCGATTCGTGATCAGGGATGCTTGAAACGTGCTCTCCCGTCGAAAACTCGAATTAGAATTTTCGACCCCGTCACAATATTTTCCTTATACATTATGTATATAAGGAAAGTAAAAACGTGTTGGGGCGTCACAATTTTAGAAAACGTATTCCCTTTCCTTCGTGAAACCAGAAACCAGTAGCAACAAGCACGTTCCAAGTTGTAACGTCAGGAAACAGTTATTTGTCCCACTCACTTTTCCGAAGAGCGGTCAATATTTGAAATCGCAAATTTATGGACCTAAATTTTAAAATTCTTAGAAAATTCAGAAATGGAGCCTTAAATTTCGTTGGAAAGATTTTTCTTCGGTCTTTCCGGTGATATCACTGATAAAATTTGCTATCACAGAGGAAGCAATTTGTGTGAAATCTCAAAATTGTGCTTTAAAATAAATAACTGAAACATTGATTCCAATTTTGAAAAATCTTTACCAGGTACCTTTGTACCCGACTTGCAATTTTATTTCTGTGAATCACTTAGATTTTCCGCAACGCTACCAACAGGCAGACAAACAGACATCTTCCTTTATTATGCTAGATTACCCCGAACAACACCGGGTATTACTCCTAGTAGAATAAAAATTTCAGAAACAATCAGGAAAGTCACAGATGAATTCTGTAAAACATCTAACGCACATACAAATACGGCTCCATTCCCTACCAGGACAAATCCTACTCCATGCAAAATTCCTCGATCTAAATCACTCCCACTATTAGTCCCCGAGTAATCTGCTGTGGCTACTGAACCACGAAAGAGCAAATGAGATCGTAACACGTGACCTCTGATGAAAATAGAGGATCTCTTTTATGAATGTGTATTGAGGACCTTTTCTCATCAACCTTACGATTAATCGAGCGTGTGTGTGATACGATAAAACGATCGCTTTTTCATTGCTTTATTTTGTTTCAATCACTGAGAAATTGATATGGTGATTTGGAATCGTAAATATTAGCATACTGCAATTCTATGATATGCCGTCGTAGATAAAGTTAAAATGTAAATGTAAGTATGGCATATGTTCATTTGTAAGAAGGTAGCGTTTTAGATATCTGAGTGGAACAATTTTATCATATTTATATGTATTAATGTACTCCATAAAGTCAAATTATATTATTCCATTGCCGAAGTACAACATATCTGCAGGTTAGTACTCATATTATGTCTTTTAAACGAATTTTATTTTCAATTAATGTTTTTGTAACTATACTAATTGGTATATGTATTATTGTCATTAAGTATAAAAATATTGTTATTAATTTTAACAGAAAGAAAAATAGATATGCAAACACAAATTTATATTTTCAAACCTATTTTTAAATTCTTTGATACCTTAAAAATTAAATTCTAAAAAATATTAAAATATATTTTTACATGCAGTATTTTATGGTTAACCAAGGCTTTTTTTAAGAATATGAGACTACTATATAAATTTTTACGATTAGACGTGAAAGACTTTTTATATGGAAGTTTTTACATAATATACTAAATCTCCTTTAAATCAGAAAGTTTTATCAATAGAATCAATTTCAATTATATTTAAATAATTTTATATTTTTCTTTATGTTCATTATGAAAAATTCAAAATTTAAAATCTTTAAGAAGAGCAAGAGGAAATAATATAATGAAAATAATAATAATAATTCTTATAATATATATTTTCAAAAACTGAAAATATTAAATCTTAATTACTTGCACAAAACAATTCTAAATATATATTAAATTAATGAAATTGTGCGTCTGCAGGTATTTCAAAATATGTATTAGCAATTTTATTCATTTAGTCTAAATACATGCACAAAATGCCATTATGAATAAATTCATATTTCTCTTCACATTTTTACATTCACCTATATTAAAACAATCAGGTAGTTGTTCTTTCATATATTTATTTTTTTCTAATTTTTGTGTAACTAGCAACCCTCCTCCCTCTTTGCTCGCCAACCACGGTGAACCTCGTTCTGTTCTTAACATAATTTTCACACTGCCTTGGTAAGAGCATGAATATTTTGACCTTGACGGAACTGCTTTAAATAGCACAGCTCCACAATGTTTTTTCCTATCCAGATCATCCGACCTACCCGAAGGTAGGTATAAGGTAACTCGTTTGGATGGCCAGAATATTACTAACCAATTTACACCGGAATCCAATAAGAGTTGCAATCCCAGAGACTGTACCATCCTCACCCTAACTCATCACTTCTCGGATGTGCTTTCGGATCTACAGATTTGATGCACTCATACTCCGCATAGACACAGATATTGTGTTAGGGTGGCGTCAAAGATTGAACTCGTGTCTACCGTGTGCGATCCCTGCTCTTTAACCACTGGGTTATCTCGGCCTAACTCCACAATGTTGACTTAACATCCATATTTTCAGTGAACTTCACCACATTTATATAAGCTCGGGAGGCTACTGCATATATTTCACCCGGCCTATCAGCAGCTTTAGAGTATTTTCGATTTTCCTTTCTAGTGCGATAAGATTGTTTTTGCTTTGATGCCATTTTATAAAAATAAGAAACCTAACCTGAGCTCTATTGTTTATGACAATCATAGTTTCAAAACACTTTGTTTATAAAATTCAGCTATCAGACACAATATCACTGTTAACTGCATTAATAATTACATTATAATGATAATCATATTTAAGAAACGCTTTTAATTAATCAACAATAAAACAATTGTTCAGCCTTCAGCCATCTTTGTGACGTTTCTCCCAGCAACCAATTATAGGAAAAATGGAAATCTGCTCGATATATTTAATTTTTGCCCATACTGGTAATGCTACTCCCCTTAGCCCATACTGGTAATGCTACTCCCCTTAGCCCATACTGGTAATGCTCCAGAATTCCAGCCCATACTGGTAATGCTGTATTAATTAATATTTAAATAACAGAAGCTTAACACATTTTTATATCTGTCATGCCCATCTACAGGTTCATCTTATTCCATATGTAAAATTTCAGAACTGTACGTTTTGACGTCTATTCGTAATACAATGTCAAAAATTTGCAGGATTTTTTTTTTCTTTAACGGAGATTACAATGCAGTTAAAGGCTTTAGAAATATATAATCAGATATTTCCTGATTTTAAAACAGTGTATTATTACTTTTTTTTCCTACAAAAATTATACACTTCCTTCAGATGTACGTATAAAATAATTTACCTTATCCCATAACACACTCTCTATATAGCCTATTATTATATCTCTCTTCAAATGATCTCCGACCTCCTTCATTCCCAGTTAACCTCTGCTTAATATGCGTTGTCCAGCGAACCGGCAAAAATTGGATGAAGTTGAACACGTGACCTTTCATCGGGCAGCCCTATCGGTTAAGGGTTCCCCGCCTATCGAATGAGTAATAAGGGATTCCCTTCATAAACATGGGGGCTAATCGAGCGTATACGTGATACGACAAGGCACTTTGATCGCCTGCCGTACTCAGTTTTGTCTTTGCATAAAAATGGGCAGTCACAGTAAGGAGCAGTTATTGCAAAATGATAGGTAGATACTTTTGAAGCCGGTAACAGTTTTTGGAGAAAGGATAATAAGAGAAGAGGGACTGTGATGATTTAAGTTCTGTTAGCAAATCTTGATATGTAAAGACGGATGGGATAGATATTAATGCATTCGTGTAAATATTTAGACTTATAAGGGGACTGCACGCTTTTAACATGTAAGAAATGTTCAAAATGTGACATCATTTTGAATTTATTTTTTATATAAATTAGCTACTTTATATAAATACATAAAATTTTAAGACCTCTTAAAGTCTATATATTTGATCGTAGGAAAAATTTCAAAAATATAGAATATTAATATATTTTAGAATATATTAAATTACAGTGATGTTTTTATCTTTAAAATTTCCATATTTTATTGTTAGAGTGATAGTAGCATAGATTAAATTATATTATGAACAGTATTTTAACGTAGTATCACTAACATGATTTAGGCGTAGCTCGATGGAATGATTATTACATTTGAAACGATCTCATCAATGTTTAATTTTTGAACTATAGGATTTTTACTATTTCATTTTAGTTTATTAGGTAATTGAGCATAATAACCCGTTTTTAAATTCATTTTTTTAACTATAGAAGCAACATTTTTAAAAATTTTATTAGCTAAATTATTAAAAATAATCCAAATCTTTAACTCATTATATGAATAAAATAATCACCAAATGCAAACGGAGGACTGAAAGATAGTTAGCAGCAGAATCAATATTTTGCTTTAAAAGGTCCTTTAATGTAGTGCCGTTTCTTATGCAGTTTTATATAATGTGATAAATTAAGTGATCCTATTTGCGACTATTAGACATATATTTGGGAAACAGGTGAAAGATCTCCGTTATGATACACTAATTTAAAATTAAGGAATATTTTATATCACCGTTGATAGTGAAATAAGTCGGATGTCAAAATTTTTAAGTTTTCAAGACATCAATAAATCTTTTCGTTCATCATTCTTTTATTACAAACATTTGATCATTTTGATAAAAACCATAAAATTAGCATATGTTTTAAATGATGGAACAGTTTTTGAGGTCAATCTTAAAGTCATTATCAAAATCTGGCAGTAGCAATAACCACAGTTGGAAGATTAGAAATGTATGTCTTTCTATCATTGCGCGTACTACCTCCTTGCTATTAGCCTTTTACAAAAATCTTTTTGATGAAAAATAGAGCTGGCTATTTTGGTGCTATAATCCCAAACCCTTTTTACATACGACGCATTGCAATATTAATGAGTCCATAATTATTATTTTCCCTATTGCCTATTTATATTAATTGATATCAATATTTATAAAAAAATACATAAAAATACAAAAATATATAAAATACATATAAAATTATTATTTCACTTTATTGGTTTGGTTTGCTGAATGGAGTGGGTTAGGGGCTGTTTTGTAATTTCGCCGAGGTTTGAATTTCAGCCAGATAAAAATTCACATCCCATGTTTAATCTAGAAGGACTCAACTACAAAGAACAGGAATAAGTCCTAAGAATTTTTCCATAATACATTCCATAACACAAAATTTATCCATACACCTAATTAAAAAACATTCTCGCAACCGATGAATAATTTATAGCCGTAGAATTTTATTCAAAGTTTCCTTCAAATAATAAAATTAATAGGTCTTCTGTCTTGCCAAGTTCTAAATCGCCGCAACATCTGTACGTCAGCTTTGGCCTGATTCCAAAATGGAATGAGAGAAAAAGCGTTGAAATGTCTAGGTAAGTAAATAAATTGATAATAGCATCACTCTCTCTTTTCAATTTCGTGTGCTAGGAGTACCGCATATAATGTCGCTATTGTTCCAGAGACAGTGATTCCATTTCCTGCGCCGCCATTATGTTTCATACCCTTTCAAAATGGCCACCCATAACCGGTCAGTATTCCCATACCAAAGTTCCCCCAATTCCTTATCTCTATTAGCTGGACTCTCCCTATAATATTTACGCGCGCTGGTCGGAAACATTGGTGCTGGCTCTTTCAAGCAGTCGCGCAAATTGAATTGCCCGCCAACATCCGGACTCTTTTATTACGCCGGGACGCATCGCGTTTAACGAGCGCTCAATGATATTTGTCTGTGATTAGGCTCTGACTTTTAGAACGGCTACGACTTAATGATTCTCCGCGGAGTAATTTTGTTAAACTTTTCCAAGCGAACGCTTTGGATTTGGTTGGAATATCCTTTTGCAAATTATTCCAGGCGAGTTCGTTAAGACGTTTATTTGAATAATGTGATTAGAGACTTTGGTTGGAATCCTCCTCCCCCGAGCTATGCAAGTGTTAATTACAGTAGATTGGTTTAATTTGCTGCATCTTTGCAAGATTTTCTTAATTAGGCAGTCCGCGCTTGAAATGTTAATCATATTAGCCGGGCTCCTGAAGCAGGAGTGCCAATAACAAATATGTTGATGAAATTTTAATTACTTTTGTGAGGCCAGTTCATTAGCTACTGGAATACGTTCGAATTACTAATTAGAGACGTAACTACGCATTGTTAGAAAATATGAGCTAGAAGATTCATTCGCCAGAAACCTGAAAGAGAAAGGCATGTCACTTTTAATGAATGCAAATAGCATTTGAATAAATTAAAAATGAGGTTCTTTTCCGGTATGTGGATTTGATTGTCTATTGTTGGAACTTTGTTGACTATAATCTCATTTTTGGTTTTGTAACTAATGAAGAATTGCCTCAACTGTGGTAATGAGCTATATAATTTGTGTTAGTTGGACGGGCTGACTTTAAAGAGTATTACGGTACTTTGCCAATATTATTATAACAAAATTAACAATTATTAGCATGTTGCAAATATCATATGTATTAAATGTTAACTTTAATACAGGAATAGTATAGTGTAAAAATATTATCCTGAAGAATTCCGGCTGCTCCGTAGGTTGACGAAAGTTTTCTTGATAATTTTAAAGAATGCATGTTTTGATCGATGACTTGCATTTCTCAGATTATACTGAATTGGATTATTTTGGTGCTCTATGATTCTTTCTTTATATCATATTCCAAACAATTACAAGTATGCCTTTTCACCCAGAGCACCACACAATGGGATTCAAACCTTGCTCCTGTGGATCTGGGTTACAGTATAAACTATTCAGCTATACAGGTGGATCTTATACTATATAGAAAGCCCTTGATGGGTGGAATGCCTGTTTGAGATTCTGAAAAGCGTCTTTGTATAGAAAACGTTATGTTTCCTAACAGAAAATGAGAACATTCACTTATTAATGTAGAAATATCAAACAGCAGTGTAGAAAAATGTGTACCGCATGAAAGGAATGTTAAGATTTGAAAGCTTGTTTCTTGACGTTAGTTGATAGTATTGCTCATATAGCTTTCGAAACCGGTTTGTGTCGAATTAATTTTTCATAAGGTACTTTTAGTCGTAGTTTTATTTTATAAGAAGGTTTCTGAATCCCTTTATTGGAAGTTTTATCTCTTTTTATCTTTTTCCATATTTTTCCTTTTCCTTTGGAAGCTATGTCATTCTTGTGTTACATGATTAAACTATTTATTGACAGACACTTTCTTGCATATGGTTCTGTGGTTGATCCGTATTTTCATCCTGAAAAAGTCTACTCTTTTCCTTCGATACCTTTTTGATACTTTTAATCGACTGAATATGCTATTATAAAGAGGTTTTTATATTTCAGACAATAAGGGACGGTTGTTTGAGCGAATTTTTCTAATAAATTTACTTTCATAATTCATATTTTTAATCCATAAATAATTATGAAACTAGTTAGTAGAAAAATAATAATTTTTATTTCTAGAAAAATAACCCTCGTTGACTCCCACCCTAGCCCCAATATCTTTCCTATTTGCAGGCTATACATTCCACATAAAAACATTTGCCGTTCATTAATGACTTGACTTCGCTCCCCACCCAAAAAACACGCGCAACAGAGTATCAGATGGGGGTGGTGAGTTCATATATTCGTTCCCTGCCTGGGGGAGTGAAAGTGTGTGCAACATATTGACGCAGTGGGGTCGGCCTGCGAAACCTTATTTACCGAATCATTAGCGCCCCAGTGTTTGCAGTTTATTGGGTGATGACATAGCCAAAAAAAAAGAGCAGAGATCTTCTTCGTAAAGCAAATAAGGTTTGTGTGTCCTGGAAATGTGGGTTTGGTGGTTGGATTTCGCTTTTATGAAGTACAATGCTTGATTATAGCTGAATGAGATATGTTGATTTATACTGTTATTAGCGGATATGCCCGACTTTGCTCGTGATTTGAAATATGTGCAAATTTCAATAGCATTCTAAATGTTATTATTTTTGAAAATGTTCCATTGAAATGTTAAATTTAATTCCCCATAAAAGAAATATGAAAATTTATGTTCCCGCAATACAAAATCTTCTGTATAGGCAGATCGATAAATAAAATAGTTTTGTCTTGTTTGCAAACAAATTTACAAGATTAAATTTCGTTCAACGCACGCCAAAATGAAGGCACTAAAATGGTAGAAGGTATGTGTACCCGTACCAATTTTATCCTGTTTCAACAATCGGGTAAACACAATAGAAAATATGAATTTGAAAAAACTGTGTTAAAATAAAACAGACGAATAATTGGAAATATCAATAACTCCCGTAATCTTATATCCCAAGACCGTAAATGGTGTGACCCAAGTAAAAATGCAGTATCATTTATTTATAAAATTTATTTTTATATCAATTTCTTTATTATTTCAGTCGTATAAATTGATTATCAATCGTCTGCCGTATAAACACATAATTAAAATATTTGATTTAATTCTGTTTTTAAGCAACATTTCCTTCAAATACATTTTCAAAAAAATATATATATCGTCTGCATAATGCTATTTTTATGGAAGTTTTAATGTTGCGTTTTTGTTAATCTCTTGACAATCACCTGGTTCTAGATACTCGAAACATGGACGGGGATTAATTGCAGTAGCGAATAACCACAAAACATTCAAAAAAGAAACTAGCTCAAAACTGTGGTTGAATAGACAAACATACAAAAAAGAACTGTCCTATACAATTATATTAGTATAGAATCATTTGATTGAATTTGTGTCATTATTGTATTTAAAAAATGATGAATAAATAAATAAATAAATATATAGTGTCACTAGATTAATATTAAATAATTCAACGGCGTGTTTAGAATTTTATCTCAGTTGTGAAGGAATTGTATAGCTTTGCAGCTGTCTATCTATGGAGTTACTGACAGTATTATCAAAAGTGGCATCTTTGCATTCTACTCGAGATTTCATATCGAAATGTTACTTCTGATATATACGTCTTCTTCATTCGTATTACGTCTTCTTCATTCGTATTTCACGTCTTTATTACCTTTATTCTACCTTATTTTGTAGAAAAATATCCTTGTAGGCGTAACTCTTTGTGAAGTGAAATATTCGAGGGTCAATATTAGTCAGATATTAGTCATTGACTAAATCTAACCTGCTGGATTATATTGACAATCAAAAGTTCATTATAAAGAACTTTTGATTGTCAAACAGTGAAATTCAATCAAATTTAATAGAATTGCTTTAAATAAGAGTTTTCTTATTCAACATAAAATTTAGCTTACTGCATAAAAACCTCAAATATGCAATAAAGATGGGAAAACTGTTACAGAAACTAATTGAAATAATTCCTTTAGAATTTTACCGTTAAAGAAACAATCTCAAACAATATTTCGTGCATAATAAGTTTATGTTAATAATATCAGTAATTTTATTTTTTTAAGCTTTTCATTTTACACAATGTAGAAAATAGTGTTCTGCATGTAGCATGTTCCCTGTAAAACTCCTTTCACGGCGGGAAGACTTTCAGTCCACAGAAGCTAACTTTTAGACGAAAAACATAAGGCGATTTTGATTCGACGATTTTGTCCAAAGGAAAGAAACTGTTAATTAATATGTAATTGAATGCGCTGAATTCAAAAGTGGTAATTATTTTTATATACGTACAGCTTTTGTGCAGTCTAGGGTTTTGTGTATTTTTGAAATGTTGCATTTATACTACTTTCAAAATGAGCACTTCTCGTTAATAAACCGTTCTTACTTTCTTGAATGAAGCAGGCATGAGAAAATTATGTGACTACAATTCTTTCGAGAGCGTTATGACATTTTTTTTTCAGAAGCCTGCGTAATGGCTAAAATTCAATGAAATTGGTGGTAGCAGATTCATTTTGGGCTAAAATATTATTTATAATTAAATACACCTTTGGGCTAAAATATTATTGATAATTGAATACACTGGTGTACAAAATTATCTTTACATGCACAAAAGCGTTGATCTCTCAACAACTGATCAATATAATTGAATGAATTTTGGGAAGATGATACACACACACATAGTGTAACAACATATAAATACAAACTATAAAATCGAATGTGAGTGCATATAATTTAAAACTAATTAATAAACAATTTGCCACTTCCATCAATGTCTGCCCAGTCTCTAAACGGCGGACAACCGATTTTTTCCAAATGATACTTTGGAGCTATAATATACTGTTTTGAGTCAATAAACACCGAAATCAAATCCTAAATTGCATAATTTCGCAGAGAAATATACTTCGTGGGTAGCGCTTTCTCAGCTTATTTCTATGTATGTAAAAATAATTTTGTACACCAGTATAATTAATGAAAATTTTGGAAACCCATAAACAGGGACTGTGATTACATTCTAGATGATAAAATATTTATAAATGCTGCTAAAATATTTTTGACCTGATTAATAAGAAGAAAGAAATGAATAATAATAAGAAGAAAAATAATAATTAATAAGAAGAAAAATTGATAATATTATCATCCTTCAAAATCTACCACTTTAGGTTACTGTTTAATCGGAGCAGTTATTAATTTATCACAGAGGATTAAGATGTTTTTTAAGCAAATACCACGAAATGCATATTTTTCAAGATGTTCCTCTTTTCACGTAGTTTCTAGGAGATAATAGACTATATATAATGAACTACCAGATATACCCGATGTCGCCGTAAAATTGTGTAAATCTTAAATAACATTCTGAATACAATATTTTTTATAAAATTCGTATTATCTTCTGAAAATTCTAAATAATAGAACATCCTGCCCCCGTTTGTAAACTAATTTACAAAAATATGAAGTTTGGTTAAAACATGCTAAACTAAAAATGCTGAAATAGTAATAAAATATATTATCTTAATTTTTTTTTCAAACTACAGCAATCGATTAAACAAAATTTGAAATATGTAGATTTAAATATTCTGAGTCATAATAAAAGTTGTTATTCTGCATTATAGTTGTACAAATAATCTTGTATTAAACTATTAATAACTCCGTAATCTTATTCTATTGCTTCAAAGCAACCAATGAAGCGTAATAAATACCCAAGAATTTATTGAACTTATTTATCGAATATTTTCTTCATTGTTCATCTCGGATGAAAAAATATTGTCTACCTTAAAATGTGACGTTTATTAAAACTTTAGGATATAAATCCTATGTTTTCGTTATTAAACAATACGATTTGATTTTATTCAAATAAAGTTTCCACAAAATTTCTGCAATTATTTCTAAGTAAGTTTTATTTTTATATTTTCATTAATATCTTGACAACCCCTTTAAGAAACTCGTTAAAAAACTCGCAGTCTAACCCGCAGTAAACGGAAAAATAAGAACACCAAATTTAAAATATATTGTTCAAAAACTTTGGATTCGTATTCGAAACAAACAAAACGGCCGGTTTTCCAATTTTATTCATACAGATAGATGCTGGATATACAGAAAATTCAAACTAATAAAACATTTTAAATCTTTCAATAATATTTTAATGTCTGCCACAGTAGCAATACCTGCGATAACTGCATGTGTTTATATACATAGTATATAGTTATATATACTATGTTGATAATTTCGGCAAACTATCAGAAAAGCCGCAATTACAGGCGTTTATTTCTAAAGCTTTAAATCTGAAATATCGTCTGCCGAAGCGATATATATATATATTATCCAAAATTATCAGTAACCTTACTCCCTATTACCGGCTGATTCCCCTGAAACTTTTAGTAACATGCTTGCAAATGCTTTACAGTGCAACAATATATATCCTTTAATTTTTAAATTCATTATTAATAAATTTACCTAATACGTTATATTACATAATAGTAAACGTTAATAATTGAATTTTAATAGTTAATGAAATTAAAGTACTTTTTAACACTTTACAACATAGTTGAAAAGTGTTTATAACTTTGTTCATTCATTCTGTCTGTCTGTCTGTCCGTTAGCACGATAACTGCAGTAAAAATGACTTTATCAAAATGAAATTTTAGTATGTTTTTCAGACGGTTTGTGGAACCTATGGGAATATAAATAAATAATATCACCCAATTAGTTTTTTATTGAACCCGGGTTGAAAAAATGAAATACATTAAACCCTATGGGACCAAATTTTTCAAACATTTTTTAAGCAAATTTAAAATTCACAAATTGCTTCGAAATTTTTAGGAAATATTCATATTCTCTCATAAAATATATATAAAAAATTTCAGTAAAATTTGTTAAGTAGTTTTTTAATTAAAAATTATTTAATATACGGAAAAAAACAAATTCAATTAAATTCTGACTTTTGGAATATCCTCCAGAAAGAAAAAAGAGATATGTTATATAATGAATATATTTCCAAGTGTTTAATCATTTTGTTTATGAGAGAGGCTTCACATTTTAAAAAAATAAATTTGGTAGATAACAATTTTTCAATTTTTTTTTAATTTTATATAACTCTTCACTTATTTGATGGCATTTTTAATGCACTTTCTTACGTCCTAGAGAGTTAAAATTTAGTACATAGCTTAAATTTGTTGAACATTTTATTCTACAAAAATTTGGTGGATCTTTAAATATAGATCATACATTTTTCGAAATGGCCTGTAAATAATCCCCGTTCACTTCTATAAATCATTGTTGAAATATTGTTAAAAATTCTGATGTGGGCAGCACATGTCTTTCCCTGCAGACTCATATTCACGTCCTCTTTATTTCTTCAATAATAATGTGAGTTTATCTGCACAAAATAACAGCCATAAGTATTTTGAATGACATTGAATTTGCACGTTAAACTTAAATTTGGTTCTCATTTGATAGCTGGACTTATTGTCAAAGGTGTCTTAGCGAAAACGCGTAAAAACTAGAATATCTCAAGAACGGCTAGTTTTAGACTAATGGGGTTAGTTTTATTCTTTTTGTTGTAAAAAATCACGTATAAAATAGGAATTTAGTTGATATAATTGAGCACACGTAGTCCTTTATTTTTATATTTAACAATTTTTCCGGGCCATTTCGCAAAAATAGCCCGTTCCTTTTTCCTGAATCGTACTAGAATAACCTACAAATGATTTATGTACCAAATTTTGTTAAATTTGGTATATAAATCACTTGTAGGTCATTGAAATATTATACACCAAATTTTGTTAAATTTGTTCCATTAGTTTTTAGCTAGAGTGGATAAAGGCAATTTCTGCCAGCCATTTCGCAAAGAAGGCAGATTCTTTTATTACGAATGGTACTATAATCTAATGAACATCAGGATTTCCCACAAAAAACATACCTTCCAAATTTTATGAAATTCGGTCCATTAGTTTTTCAATTAGAGTGGATGTAATATCCTCACAGACACACAGAAACATACACAGATACAGTCTTACACACACAGACGTCTTTCTAAAAATAGTTTTTTCGTGTTCTAGAAGTCCCAAAACGTGTAGATCCTTCAAAAATTGAGTTCCGATCTTCGGCACGATTCCAATACTTTGAATACATACACACGCACACATATATATTATCTGTGTATCTGTGTATTATCTGTGTATCTGAATTCCGTGCCTACGCAAATACAGTAGTTGTGATTTTAAATGATCCCAAAACTTTTATTATGTCTTCAACGAAGCCTAATTTTAACTTATGCAGAATGCAAATATCTCAAGCGATTGTAAGGTGAGTTATATAAGAATTGCTGAATTTTTTTCACACAAAATTATTTAGCTCTGGAGTCTGGAATACAAGTTATATGAATGAAATATTCATTGATTTTGCATAGAGAATCAGATGATTTATATTTCGATACAGTTTTAAATATTTAAGTATAATAAATTACTGTAGTACTGTGATAATGTAAAAGATATCACCACTGAATGTATCACATTTTAAAAATTTTTAAATGAAATTGCATTTCAGTTGGAAAGTGTTTCATAATCAATGCTTATGCATGATTGATCTCTCTTGTTTTTTTTCTCGTTTTATTTCTTGTTTTATTTCTTGTTTTATTTCGAAAATTTTCTGGGTTCGCCACTTCTGTAACGCAGAAGATGCTTTAAATGAATTTTCTTTTAATAACTTATTTGGGAAAATAAAAAGTATTCTCATCGATATTGGACAAAATATGAGAAGTATCCTAGGAATAATTTAATTCGCATAAGGTAAAGTTACAAACAATAGAGCCTAGATTTGGGATTTATTGGGGTTTTGTGATTTATTTATTTGATTTTATTTGTTTTTTGTGAATATTTATTAGTCTGTTCGAAAAATAACAACATTGAATTTATTCCGTAATGCAGTGTTCATCTCAATTAAACCAGTGTCAAAAGCAATCTTGCGAAACGTTTTTATTTTATCTTTTATTTATTCCTGAGAACGTTTTGGAAATTGTGACAAGTATAAATTATTAAAAAATGCTTTTGACTATTTCCTCTCAAACATATTACTCAGTCATTACATACTTGAAATAATGCAAACTTTACTCGAAAACCATAAATGTTATTTTCACATATAAATATTTTATTTATTACGAGTTATTGCGCATGTCATGTGTAACTCAGACACAATTGAGCACCACCAGTTATAGATAAACGCGACTATAGCTAACATGAGTCATAATGAACTTTTACACAAAGTGAATGAGCCGGCCGTCCAAATAGTTGCTCTTAGTCCTCTGGACGAGTCGGACGGTCTGGGTCTTCTACAAAGTGAATGAAACGGTTACCTTACACCTTTCGGGTAGGTCGGACGGTCTGGGTCTCAACAACAACAAAGTGAATGAATCATTCTTCTTGCAAAGGTGTTATATTTATTTTAATCATATTTTTCAGTTGCTTGAATTAATATGAATCAATAACTCACTTATTCAACTCTTGACATAGAAACCCGCATGTAAAATAGGAAATTGAAATATAATAGTTGATTAAACATTTACGTGACTAAATTCTTTCAGTATTGCGTTACTATATTCGTTCACAAACTCTGGACTACTTCATCATTACTTAACTAAATTCTTTCAGTATTTTTATAAGTATTCTTTCAGTATTTAATTAGTTTGGCTATACAACTTGTATATTTTAGCTTGTATAGTACATGATGTGTAATAATAACATTATGTTTATAAATATTGTAGTTTGTTGTTCTTGACGCATCTTGAGAAACATGTTATGCCCAGTTTGTTGTTTTTAAAGAATCGAGAACTAGTATTTTTAAAGTTTTTATCACATATACTTATGCATTTACTCTTAATTCCTCGTAAGTATAAATTATCAAAAACAGTATGTTTATTTTACACATTTCTGTATTTATAATTTATATTATTTAAAATTATTGATTTAGTGTAACATTCTAACCGCAGTGATTTTTTTTTGCACCGTAAATTTAATGGCCAGCTATCCCTACTAAGAAATGAAAGGAAATGAATTGACATCAAAAATTCCTCCGGTTAACTCGCAGAAATCGGGCAGCGTTAAACCAAAACATAAAATGCAAGAATATTGCAAATCTTATTTTTGTTGCCGTTATTATATACCGTTCACTACTTTCACGGTGCTAACACTTTTAACAAGTATTCCTTGTTAATTTCACGTATTTTGAATCCAAAATAATACGAATTTATTTACTGCAAAAGTAAAAACATACGAGATCCTCACTTTCCACTTTTATAACTTCCAACACTACTTGCAAACATCCATCTTTCTGAGGAACTCATAATTTTTACCATGAAAAGCGTCACCAACATTCACGTCACCCACCCACCCACCCCTCTCGCCCTGCAGTGGACTCACACCTTCACAACACGAACAAAAAAATATCTTTTCAAAGGTTTACCCTCTTAGCTCCAAAGGTAAATGCAACCTCCTCACTGTGTCTTGCCTCCAGGCCATGCGACACACGTAAACACGCGCATACTCTCGCACCGGAGGAGATGAGGAGAAAGGAGGAGGAGGAGGAGCAAAAGAGAAAGAGAGAGCGATCGTTCTTTGTGCATGCTCAGGCCGTGATCAATGGAACGGTGCGGCGTGTCACTCGCGTCTTGGGCGGGTGAAAGTTGATAGATGGCAAGAACAGTTTTGAGAGGAAGAGTAAAAACATGTTGAGGAAAGTGGGATGAATTGGAAGAGGAAGGAAAAGGTGATGGATGGGTAGATTAAAAAAATCCATTTATACCCATTTATAATGAGTACTTGACTATCAAAAACCTAATCACCGTGTGGATGAATATACATAAGAAATGTATATATTTAGTACTACAACAGAGTGCAAGTCTCCACTCTACTTCCTCATACATTCATATTCCCTACTGTTTGTCTTTTAATTTTATTTGTATCACAATCATTATCATAAAGAAAAAGTTGTATATTTTTTAAATTTCATACCCAAATTACTCTTTTAAAATATTTTGTAAAAAAAATAAGCTATTTTTTTCACGTTGGCAACAGCTAAATGACTCCGATGGATGCATTTGACTTGTTTGTGTTAAACATAAATGATTTAATAACGTTAACATTCATAGAGAAATTTAAATTATAAATGTCACCATATACTATAGATTACCCTAACTGTGTTTGGTAATTATTATCGTTTTGCATATGAAAAAATTCGATGTGGGCAGCACATGACTTTCCTTATATAATGCTATGATGTATTACTTTTACAGTAAAAAAAAATAGGTTATTCTTATAGTAGATACTTATATTCTTCCGAAGATATTGAATTTTCGTCAATTAGTCGTCATTCTCATTGATTTAGCGTCTTTTTTATCCATTTGGCGAGATTTTCGTTATTTGCAACATTTAAAAATGTCGCCAAATTGGCGATGCTCCGTCAAATTCATCGCCAAAATATCGCCAAGCGTTATGGACTAAGAAATAAATTATTCTTATAGCAGATAAATGACTGTTGACGTTCAAATGCAAAAGTATTACTCAAAGTACCTTTTCTCATGAATGGAACAAGTTAGATCCATGAGAAGGATGTCACCAAATTTATCGCATGCTATTACATATAAAAAGTAAACATATTTTTCAACAGTTAAAATTTTTTTTAATTTATGTGATTTTTTAATAAATATATCATTGTGGGGTACCTCTCAGATATCTTTATATTTGATTATTAATTTCAGCGGGAAATTGAACATAAAATACGCGCCTTGTATAAACGTGTTGGAATCGAGATCAAACATATCAGATTTCCATACCTGGTTCTTACTCCAAAAATTCACAAGTCTCCTGTTAAGTTTAACCCAGTGACAGTGGGATTTAAAACATACTTGACTCAAGCTAATTCGAAGCTTCTTATACTGTTAAAACCAATCATGAAGACGATATTAAAAAAGGGTTCAATCATGGTAAAAAATGGTACGGATGTGATTACTAGATTGCGTAATCAACCCGTAAATTTAATATACAAGAGCTTTGATTTCAAGGACCTATTCAATAACATCAATTTAAACGACCTCTTCGATATTATGTTAGAGATCCATAACACCTACAATATGCAAAACTACATCGAACTGCACAAATATAAGGCTATATTGAACATAGTATTATATGAGAATATTCTAAATAATGGTAAATATTTCTATATCAACAAATAAAAGGTATCCCTATGGGGGGAGGATGCTCCTCTATGTCAGCGGATCTCTACCTTAACAAGTACGAAGAAGATACTTTTATTCTAAATGAAATACCTTATTTTAGATTTATGGATGACATTCTTTTTGGATGTATTAAAAACACCTCTGATTTCGATTTCAGTTTCTATCCATTAAATCTGGAATTAACGGAAACTAAAAAGATTCACGATAGTGAGATTAGTTATCTTGATCTATGTATCAATTTCACTGAAAATGAAAAAATATATACAAAGCTATATGATAAAAGAAATTATTTTGATATAAACATTAATTACATCATCGATTGGAAATCAAACTTGAGCGCCAATATTTTCCGCAATATCGTTAGAAATCATTTTCTACGAAACTCAAGATTGCATACTTATAAGAATGATCGTATCAAAAGTGATAAAAAATTCATAAAGGAAGCGTTGAAACAGCATTATCCAATAGGTTACCTCAAACACTACTGTAATGCATTGCACTGCAAGGAAATTAATGCATTTGATAGTGATATTGGCAACACCTATTTTATATAATATAATGGCGACGCATCGAATCGCTCGGCACTTTATATATGAATTGTTGAATGATCTGACATTCGGTTTAACTTCTTATTTCAACCTGTCTCAATCCAATTTTTTCTCCACTCCGTCCATGCATTCACTTCTGGTATACGTCTTTTGCTTTGACGTTCCAAGGAAATATGGCCACAGGCACGTAACGTTCCGGGAGTGTTTCCTTAGGAGTAATAGCTGTCTATAACCGGGAACAAGGGGTCACAATCCCCCTGAGCCACTTGTTATTTCCCTGTTGGTACTTATATCACATTTCGATCTTTTTTATCTTCTTATATACAAGACATTAATAGAGCTGCATTGCGCCTATATGACTTGGCAATTTCTATTAGTTTACAATCGGGTACGTTTCGTACTTTGATATTTACAATATTATATATATATATATATATATATATATATATATATATATATGTGTATACACACACACACATATATATATATATATATATATATATATATATATATATATATATATATATATATATACACTCACGGACAATGAAAGTTGCGCACCAAGAAGAAAATATGGTATAACCGCAAAATGATGTAAATTGCTAGAGGGCGGGCTGGTATGCAAATGACCCTAGTCTGGTGTGATTGCGCGTGACCGTACACCCGTGAGTATCGCTGCAAGTATGAGCCAGCGGCCTTATAAACCGGTGTGTAGTCGACGCCCCATCAATGCGAGAAGCTTCGGTCGACGCAAGCAAGAGTACGGCGTGAAAAGAATGGTGAGTAGATGTCAGAAACGTCGATATACGCAACTGACGGACTTCGAGAGAGTCCTGATTATCTGGCTGAAAACCGTTGGATGGTCAGCGCGTCGGATAGCCCGTCACGTGGATCGTTCGGACTATACAGTCCGACGGTGTAGGGAGCACTGCTCACAGAACGCCACCCAGAGACGGACAACCCGCTCTGGACGGACTAGGCATACCACGAGTAGAGAGGATCGAATGATCGTGCTGCGGGCGTGTATAGAGCCTACGATGACCCGATCCGCGATATAGACACACGTAGCGACTCCTGTGTGCCCACGAACCATATCTAGACGCCTGAAGAACGCAAATCTGTGATCCCAGCGTCCCTTACGTGTACTGGCGTTAACACGGGAACATCCGCGGTTCCGGTTGCAGTGGTGCCGGGCCAGAGCAACGTGGAACGCCAGAGATTGGCGACGTGTGGTGCTTAGCGATGAATGCCGCTTAGTCTTGAGGACCGATGATCAGTGTGTCCGGGTGTGGAGGTCCCCTGCACAACGCCACAATCCCAATCTCGTTATCGAGCGCCACACCAGTCCCACTGCCGGCGTCATGGGCTGGGGAGCCATAGCCTATAACAGCCGATTCACTCTTTTCGTGGTACCTGGAGCTTTGACGGGCCAGCTGTACGTGTGGATGATATTCTACGGCTGCATGTGCTCTCATTCGTTGCTGGGATTCCAGGTGCGTAATTCCAGCAAGATAATGCCCTCCCGCACACGGCTCCGGTCGCCCAGGCCTGCCTGAGTCATGCCCAGACACGTACATGGCCTGCCCACTTCTCAGACCTATTCCCTATCGAGCATGTGTGGGGCAAATTGAAACGCCAGCGCCTCGTTGCCGCAATCTTCGGGATATGGAACGTAACGTCCAACAGGTGTGGACTCGTCTGCCGCAGGACAACATCACGCGTCTGTTCGACACCATGCCAGACCGTATTGCTTCTCTTATCGCAGCACGAGGTGGTGCGACACGCTATTGAGGATGACCGGACTGTGTATCGCAGCTCCCTCTGTACGTGTTCTGGTGCGCTGTTTTTGTGACTCATGGGACAAACTATAAGAGGTGGCAGAGCACACTAGAACAAATATTTTTGTATAGGAATGTATGGGCGCAAGTAACGCGTTGAGGCACGAACACAAGAAATAGACATGAAACATAAATTGTTTACTTACAGAATCGTTGACAGGTGATTTTTACATCAATGTTTACAATAATTGCTCAAAATTGCGTCCACGAACAGTAAAAATGCTCGATTACTTCTTATGGCGACACTTGAAGACCCTCGTTTACGAGAATCCAGTTGACTCTGTTGAGAACCTCGTCGCTCGAATATCCGTTGCGGCTGCACGAATGCGAGAAAACCTGAAATCTTTGACACTGCATGCCAATCACTCCATCGACGATGCTAGGCATATATTACTTTTGGTGGACGCAATTATTGCAAGCATTTCTGTTAAGAAGCACTTGTCAACGATGCTGTAAATAAACAATTTATGTTTCCTTTCATGTCTATTTCTTGTGTTTGTGCCTCTAAGAGTCACTTGCGCCCATACCTATACAAAAAATATTTGTTGTAGTATGCTCTGCCACCCCTTGAAGTTTGTCCCATGAATTCTGAATTACCTTATATGTCTATATATATATATATATATGTACATCATCTACCTAAGTTTGAATAACTTTCAAAAATATTTTAGTAAAAACTCTTTTATACATTTTGTACATATATTTTTAGCTTTATATCACAAAAATACCTTAATATCTATTTCTATTTGCAAACTTTAATACAATTTTAGTTAGAAGTATAACCTTTTAGGAGATGATATTGAAATATTCAGAATATATGTGTCACAATTTATCCAAAAGACTAATTGTAGTTTTTATCGTAAAACACACTTTCAAAACTATCAAAGAATCTATCTATCATAAAAACTAGATGTTCAAATTAACTTTTATTTAATTTTTTTATTGTAATAATAGATAAAAAGTAAGACAACACACCCTAAAAACTACATATTACTTGAAGGAATAATGACAGGTTCATAAAATGTTGAACATTTCACTACAAATGGCGATTTTTGAGCTGGTTGTTTGATATTATGGGATTTATGCTTCCGCTTTTATACGTAGGATTTGGAATCTTTTGGGAACCACATTAAATTATTTTGTCCGATATTCTCATGATGAGCACTGTGTTCAATATAAAATTATAATGTAAAAATATAATTATTTTTTTTTATTTGCTGTATCTTTAATTCCATCTCGAAACACCTACTAGCATTTTGCAGAACACCAATATTTGTATAGTTCTGAATATACTACTCTAAATCTGTGTTTTTCGAAAAGTAAAAACCAAAAAGTGTTTAACTTGTTACTATGCCTGTAAAGGTTGTTACCCAGCCACTGTACATTCAGCCCGGAAAAGAAATTAACACTAAACGTACCATAACCGTCAACTTTCCGGTTGTAAACTTTTGATTAGAAAATTCGCATATAATGTTATCGCTTTTTCTCACTTGACTTCATGACCTTTTCTATTAAATGTGTACAATCAATTTTTCAATATTTATTAATTTATTGCCTTATAAGGTTATCTGGTCAGAAAATGTGATATCTCGTATATGCACATTCCACATATTTTCATCAGTTTCCTGTACATTTCTGTAAGGACTGTTGCATAGTAAGTTCAGTTTAAAATAATTGTGTATTAAAATTTCAATAAAAGGCGCAAAATTTCAAGTTGCAAGAAAAGATGACAAAAACTAAAAAGTATTATTAGTTAGTTTACATTTTGTTTTTACAACGTTACTCCATTCCTAATCTTCATCCTGAAAAAATGTCGAAACATTCAAGACACACCAAGTTCTTAGAAGAAATAAATAACATAGGCGAAGAGCTTTCGGAAATTGATGAAGTTGAACTTTCTGAAAGTGAAGATATATTATTTGAAAATGATAATGATCTATTAGACACTGAGTGTGAGCCTACAGATACCGACGATGAAGACGAGAATATTGTGAATATAATAAGTAGAGGATGAAAAAGAATGCGATTGTTCTTAAGTTCTGAAGATGAGGTTGAAAAAATGAGCAGTATATTTCGATTGATGGCACTGATTGGGAAGAAATGCAAATAGGTGCCATATCTGGGAAAACAACACTTCATAACATTTTTAGGGAAGAATCAGGTACAACGGGATACACAAAAGGTAATATTATAAAGGGTAAAGTAAAGACTTCATTTTCGTTGATAATTGACCATCGTATTATGAAACATATAAGAACATGCACAATAGAAGAAGCAAAGCAAATTTTAGGAACCTAATGGAGTCTATTGCCTTAAAGTTACTTTGTTTAATATTCCCTTATTAAACCAATATTACCTATATTTAATCAGAAAAAATAAAGTTCCTATCTAAAAACTAGTTACGTGACCGGTTAAGGTACTAATAAGTATGGATTGCGTGTCGGTTCGTTTTGTGTTAACTTGTTACTATGCCTGTAAATGTTGTTACCCAGCCACTGTACGTTTAGCGCGGAAAAGAAACGAAAGATATCAAGCATGTTTCAATGGTTATTCTTTTTCAAGCTCCTCCCGCTCTCGCTACCCTCACCAGCCTCTACATACATATCAAATTGCAAAGGTTTTCAATCTTCAAATTGTACGAAGTCGTACTAATCTGTGAAATAGTAAATTTCTCCGTAGGATCATGAAAGTGATCATGACTAAAAATCCCCTATTTTATTCTGGCTTCATTAGTTATATATGACTTGAAAAATTGACGTAATTGATATATTTTTAAGATGAGCACGGCTTATTTCGGCTATATACATTTTTTTTAAATCGTGAAAAATAAGATTTTTTTTTTATTTTTCATTTAGCTTTTCATGTGGAAGCGATTGTTGGTGAAAGTTTTCATTTAAAAAAATTATGCTGTAAAATCCCAAAAAAACTTCTTAAGCAATAAAACAGTGATTAAAATCATAAAGCAAAGAGTCCCATATAAAACTACTACGCAAATATTTTTATGATGCTAAAAATTTCAATATTTTAAAATTTAAGAAATGTGATCAATCTGCTTGCTCTATCTAAATATCTGGGTTAGTAGTAATCGTATGATTACTTCTGAACTATTCAAATGCGAATACATGCAAAATACACGAAAGTAGTGCGAATACACGTATTGGGATACACAGGAATATAGGATAAAACAAGTAATTTAAAAACAAATACAGAATATCGCTGGATATAGAATATTCAAAGGAAATTCATTGCACAAAGATAAATTTTTACAGATGGTATATAACAAACTCGCTTAAATGACTTTATAAAAACGCCTAAAAACGAAAACAGTAATATTTAAAGGTTCCATTTGAGTGTTATCTGCAGTACTGCCCTTCTCGCAGATATGCTAGATTAGGATCATTGAGACATTGACAAATTTTATTACAGAATAATGACCGGATATTGGGCTGGTAGATAGTCTCGGATGACACTTCGAAACGTAGTAATAGTGACGCTAAATATGTATCAGAGTGATCACTTGCCGTTATAAGTTGAGATCAATCAAGGGTGGTAGATTTGAAGATTGAAATTTATTTTTTTGTCTGCGTCACCACTTGTAGTTTGAATGCTAGAAACCAAATTATAAGTGCCAGGGTTTTTGGTCCCGGAGCCATATAGTGGTAGACAAGTATTATAATGTTGAGCTAAAAAAGTTTCTACCACAAAGCATTTAATACTCATATTTGAACATTCTCTACAGTTTAAAATTTGTTTTAAAATATTCAAATACATATCATAATCCATTGCGACATACATTAAACACAATTTTAAACAGACACGAGTTACCCCACCTACACGTTGTTACTGAGTCGACATCAAGTTACACAGTATTCCATGAATTTTTATTTATTCAAGTTATTGATTAAATTTTCTTTAATTCATTCTAAATATTCGTTCCAAATTTAGTTATATATTATTATTTATTTTACTACTCTAGCAGTAAATTATATTAACTCTTTTACCTGTTTCTAAAATTGATTTTACTTTAAATGAAAATAAAAGTTTGTTGTGACACTGTCCTACTTTGATAAAATATGCAATACCATTTTCTCATCAATTGTTGATTCCAATGCATAGGCGCACCTGTTTAGTTTTGTCGATGGATGAGTGGAAGGTAAATTTCAAAATTAATTTGAAAAAAGATTTTCTGTTTCAAATTTTCTCAAAATATTCTTAAAGTAATCTCGGAAGCAATTAGTTTTTAACACTTCACAACAAAGTTGAAAAGTGTTTAAGACTTTGTTCATTCTGTCTGTCTATCTGTCCGTTAGCACGATAACTGCCGTAAAAATGACTTAATCAAAATAAAATTTTAGTATATTGTTCAGACGGTCTGTAGGACCTATGGGAATATAAATGAATAATATCCCCCAATTAGTTTTGGATTGAACCCGGGCTGAAAAAATGAAATACATTGAGCCCTATGGGACCTAATTTTTTCAAACATTTTTTAAGCGGATTTAAAATTCACAAATTGCTTCGAAAATTTTAGGTAATATTCAAATTGTTCCATAAAATATATAAAAAAAATTCAGCGAAATATATTCAGTAGTTTTTTAAATAAAAATTAAAATAATAATAACACCTCTTATATGAAGCGATCACGTGACCCACTTCAAAATGATATATGGCATCCATCTTGTCTCAAAATCGTGATTTTTAAAGTTTTTTAATTCATATTGAGTGTTGTATCCGTCCTAAAACCACTTTATTTGTGCTTAAATTCTGTGCATCTACATACTGAAACAACGCAATTACAATATATTTGAGTTTAAATACTCTTCCAAATTTGATTATTTCTACAACGAAGCCTATTTTTCACCTATGTAAAATGTAAACAGCAAAATATGTAGAATGAGTTGTATTAGAATTGCTGTATTTCTTTAACACAAAATCATTTAGTTCATGGAGTCTGCATAGCTGATACGAATGAAATATTCATTGATTTTACAAAGAGAAGGACGATTTTTTTCGATGAAGTTTTACGCATAGAGTTTAATTACTTGTAGCTCCATGGTCTTAATTTTTAAATAAAATAATTTATTATGGTATTTTAATGAATGACATGAATGGGAAATTATTTATGAATGAAATGCTGCTTTTATAGAGAGAGCCAGGCGTGTTATTTTTTCTATGACGTCATTTGAATGAATTTCAGTTGTTTTTGATGAAGTTTTCAAATATAATAAGTTATCGTAGTATTATGATAATTCTAAAATTATTACCGATGAATGTATCACATTTTAGAGATGTTTAAATCAGGCAATTTATGTGTCAATGCCATCATTTGAATGAAGTTCATTTTTTTCGATGAAGGTTTAAGTTTTAAAATATAATAAATTAATGTAGTATTGTGATAAGTTTTTAAATATTACCGAGGAATGTATTGCATTTTAGACATGTTTAAATAAAATTGCATTGAAGTTGGAAAGTGTTTCATAATCAATGCTTTAAGCATGATTGATCTTTCTTGTTATTTCTGTCTCAATAATTTATAAAGACAATTACTGATTTATTATTGAATAGACATGTAAGTAAATATATTATCAAACATTTGAATTTTCAAAAATGAAATATGACAACAGCAGATGACTTTATATGCTGTCATTCGTTTTTAAAATAATCGACAATGTGGGACTTTAAATAAATTATATTTCTTAAATATTCGATTGATTGCTGTCCTAATTACTAAACTTTATTTTTGTTCAATTTTGTGACAAACAATCCATATCGTTTAAAAATATTTTTAACAAATATATAAGTAATGTACAAAATGTATTTTCAGTAATTATTTTCTTAAACTGCTAGTGCCCCACCTCTTATTTTATTATGAATCATGTAATAGTATTCTGGGAGGGGGGGGAGGGTAAAAATTCAGATTAGCTTCATCATTATATTAAATTTTCAGAAAAGCAATTTTATCAAAATTTTCATGAGTATATAATTCTTTTACAAAACTTTAATCAAAAATTCTGGTGGTATTTCTTCCAGAGCTTGTGAAATGACTATAAATACAGAATATTCATCTATTCATTTCATACAATGGTTTTTTAACTTTATTATTGTTTAAATATTTTATTGGAGGTTCGTCAGAGGAACAACTTAATATTATTACATTTTACTTAAATTTAAACTGAAAGTTAAAAAAGATAAGTTGAAAAGCCCAAAACTGCTGTAAAAATAACTGCAATAAAAATATTTGTATGATTTTTAATTGTTATATAATTTATTGTCTTCTGCTGCGTTTTAATGAATTTTTTCATTACATTTAAAAATTGATACTTTGACCTTAGTATTTGCGTCTGGCTGATTTTAAATATTGTAATTGCAGAACTAGATGCAAAATTATATTTAATTTATAAAAGCTAATTTAAACCCATAGACTTTTAAAAAGATTGACGATAACATACATATGTTAAATAATAGAATTCTTTCATATTTTTGTATTTACTATTTTTTCTTCCAAACAAATGATATCAAATTTCAACCAACCGTTTAAAGTTGTTTTCCTGTACATGAATATTCACACAGTGAAATGACATGAGCAGTCAGAAAAGTTTCCCCTTGAAATATCTCCAACTTTAATAATGATATTAATATCGGTAAAATTGCATTTATTAATGATCAAAATTATCCCCTTATTAGGTTATCGTTTTTCTTGTCCCATATTGTCCCATTATCACTTTAAGAACAAAAAGTTGTAATTAAAGTTGTAATTAAAAGTTGTAAAAGATGTAAAAGTTGTAATTAGTTGGAATTAAAGTTGTAATTCAAAAGTTGTAGTTAAAATTGTAATTGTAAAGTTGTAATTAGTTGTTACAACAAATATTTTTGTGCACTGATCGATTAGACAAGCTAAAAAAATTAAACCCTGCTAGATATAAAGATTTGTATATGAGTAGAACATGTGAAGATAATAATCAAACTTAATTTTATTTATTTGTATATTTCTTTTTAAAGCATAACACACATGATACTTTAAACTACTTGACATGAAATGTACAATGTTTCCATATGTCATGTCATATTTTTTTACCAGAAATATAAATAAATAAAATTGTTACTTATTTATATTAGAAATATAATAATGATAGTTAAATATATATATTTAATTTATGTTAAAAACATAAAACAATATTTTTCTCAAATATTTTATCTTATAGCACTGTAAAATTTGAGTACTGAAATCTTATTTTAATGAATGAAACAAGTTAGTGTTAGTCACATTTTTTACGAGAGCTTACATTAATCAATAAAATCGTTTACTACAATTTTAATGGCGCCACCTATATTCAAATATTTCTGTTGTTATACATTTTCAAAGGAAAAGGAGAAATATTATAGAAGCAATTTCATTTAAGAAGAATTTCGAGCATATCTTCCTAACATAGATTAAAATCTGATTGTCTGCGAAAGTTTCGTTGACATAATAAAACTTTGAATAAAATTATTTACATACCTTAAACCAATCGTGTATTATGTCATGAGAAAGCTCGAATTTTTAATGAAATTTAGTCTATACACTGAGACCTGAGGTCAAATGTCAGATAATGTTAAGTCTATGGACAGAAATTAATTAAAAAAAAATTCACGACCCAAAACAGAATTTTCTATTTGTTCGGTATGTCTTGTACAGTTACATAAGTTACTTGACTGTCTTATTATAGTTACTATTTTTGATTTAAAATTTTGAGTGTTTTACCACTTTCATGGAATAAATGCAGTTATTAACCATGTAGCCACACTGTAAAACATTTGTAAGCATGTTACTGAAAGTTTCAGGAGAATCAGCTGTCCGTAGTGGGAAATAATGTTCCTGATAGTTAGGATAATTAATATATATATAAATATAAACACACATACACACACACACACATATATATATATATATATATGTGCGTGTATATGTATATCTACAAGTATGTACAAGTACTTGTGTATATATATATATATATATATATATATATATATATTATTTAAGGAACAGAGGAAGAGGGGTACATTTAGTACCTGTTTCATCTATCATGTTTTATGTATAATGATTTTTCTCAGCATGTCGTAGAGTCCATTTTGATTTCAAATATTCACTTCAGAACATTTTATTTTCACATTAGCTCTACAGACCAATTTCAATAAATGATAAATCACTGGTATTTATAATAGAAGTAAAATCAAATTCTTAATATATATCAAATTCTTAATATATATCAAATTCTTATATATATATAAACATTGACCTCGGCTTTTATTCCTTAAATATTGATTTTAGACATAAATAATAAATTACAAAGTTGCATTAAAAAGGGGTAGAGAATTTTATGAAATTGATTAAAATTTTCAAGGGAATTAAATTTTATGAAATACAAAATTTAAATTTTTATACAGCCCCCGTACAAAAACATTTCCAATGAGTAAAATGTGCCTCATGCACTAATAAAGTGATGTACAAAATTTCAGCATTTTATCATAAAAAGTTCCAGAGATATGAAAAGACAAAAATGCTGACTTAAACCACTTTTCGATACATCGACATGGGTTCTCAGAGGGGAAAAATCATGTCGGCGGATCGCGTTTCAGGGGTCATACATAAATTACGAAAGAAAACACTGATTACATAAATAAATAATAACTTTGTTATTTATTGGTGCAAAAGTATCTACACTGTGTAGAAATAATAACTTTACACAAAGATTACAAAGCTTGTTCAAAATGTTTTTCATCCATGCCAAAAAACCATTAAAGAGGCAGATATTATTGGCCTAGGATGCATATCTGCGTTGCATCATTTGCACTCGTGCTGTAAACATTTACATTTTAATTTGTGCATAATCCCTCACCAACTTTGTTTAAACATATTTCTGGGACTTTTTGTGATAAAATGCTGAAATTTTGCACATTACCTTAGTAGTGTATGGGGCACATTTTAGTCATTGGAAATGTTTTTGTACGGAGACCGTATAAAAATTTGAATTTTGTATTTCTTCAAATTTAATCCCCTGAAATTTTTTATCGATTTCATAGAATTCTGTACCTCTTTTTACGCAACTTTGTAATTTATTAAATATGTCTAAGATCAATATTTAAGGAATAATAGCCGAGGTCAATGTTTGCTTTGTTTCAGTTTTGAGTCGCTAGAGACAGCGTAGTATGTAATATGGGCATTGCAAGGATAATAATGCGGTTTAAAAAAAATGCTTCTTTGAGACGTAGTATACTGACATACACATAATAATAATTGGATCAAAATTTAGTGCTTTTGCTAATTTTTAAATTCCATTACATAGCCACGATATTTAAAGATAAATTTTATTTTTCTTCAAACATCAATACATGCTGCTACCTTACTTTAAGCACTTTTGTCCGTTTATTGGTATAATGTGGCAATGACATTAATGTGGAATCGACGTCATCTATTTTAATACTGAACGATGCAATTATTTTTAAAAAATAACGGAAGTTAGTTTTTCATATGTCAACACATGCAAAAATTATTGTTGTTTTTTATTCCTCCAAAATGTTAAAAATCAAAGGTAAAATGCTGTAAAAACCCCATCAAAGAGTTTATAAAATGACATAATATGATGCGATTTAAAAACTAATTATGCCACGCAAATCTACCGTACCGACCTTATCTTTTTATTTGGCAGGCGGTTTATATTTTTTTGCTGAGGATATGTGAAGATTTAAATGCACAATAACAGTTCCAGAAATAATTTATAATTTTTTTTTATAAAACATGTAACTGTGAAAGACGTGGTGTTTGATCTAGATCGAGCAAAATACGTAGAATCCTAAGAATCATACGAAAGGCTCCCTCATTTACCAAATATTTATGCCATTCGTAAAAATTTACAAATTAAAATAATCAAAATTATTATAAAAAGCACGCTCAAAAACAATTTTGACACCATTCTTAATATCTAAAACGAAGCACTTTTTAACATTACAGAACTTTTTACATTACTCGCAAGAACAGAGAAAAAGGACTGCGAGTTATATTTTATGCCCCCCCCCCCCACTAGTTTTGCTATGAGTTACACATCTTCCTTTTAACACATTGTCTTAATTAAACGTATTCTATCCAATTTCTCTGTTTTCGGACCAATATGGTCATCCAAGTTTTCTTATGACCTTCTTATCTCCAAATTGAAGCAACTATGATTACTGTTAGCACATGGAAAGGTGCCATCTCTCTCTCCTTTCTATGCGACAACTGCGTTTAAATCTTCAAATCTCTCTTCGAAGTCATTTTCAAGGCATTTTATTTTTAGATACTTCAACTTATTTTTCATATCTTTATTGCACAAGTAAAAATTTTATTTTGATTCTTAAGTCTTCCTCTCTGCTCTGATCAAATAATATCATGTTGACAAATATTTTACACCTATCGGAGATTAAAACTTTTCATCCAGAAACTCCTCCTAAAGTCGAATCGGACGTGGTGATTTATAATTTTATTGTCTTGATAATTGTATCTACTCTAATCACTGCAATCAGTTAAAAATTGCCAACTAAGTTATACAAATCTATCCGAGTGATAAGAATAAAACATTCCTCCAAGGTTTAACATATCGTGTCTCGAAACAATAACTTAAACCTGACATCTACAACACATATTCTTACATGTTATTCATACTTCTTCGACAAGTGGCGTCGCTACGAAATTCAACATGGTATCTTTGGAAACCTGACTCAACACAACAATCGACCTCCTCTACAAAAAGAATGAGAGAAGCGCCGCAAGTCGCCGCAGAACTGATTGGCGGACCCGGATCAACCAATCAGGAACCGCGTTACAAATCGACGCGATGAGACTAGGAAACGGAAGCGCCGAGAGGTAACTCGCTACTCCAGGAAAAAACCGGGATAAGAGACAGAAGGGGGAAAGAGAGAGAAGACTGGAGACCTTCTCTCTATCTCTTACTCCCGGGGGCCGATCAAACTGATGGCCCCGGAAAAAAAAATTAAAATAAATCTTTATTTGTTGTGCACTTTAATCATTAATATCGGGCGATATTTTGCAGTTTTCCAACGGAATTTATTTATCGGATTGATGAAATTGAGGAAAATATACGATTTGCGATTTCCGTGAGCTTAATTTGATAAGACTTGGAGTAAATTAAGTTATTAAAGCTTATCCGTAATGGTGCAAAAATTTATTTATTCACTGGGAGGTGTTTAATGAAATTCAGATATTCGTTTGAATAGGTGGTAAAAAATTGGAAATCGAATTTTATGGTTGCTGTAATGAAATTCTGCTTTGTGAGCTTTTGTCATTGAAGTGCAAATATACTTTGTTTAAAATGCATTAACACATTATATCTTATAAAAAAATGGAAACAATATGTTATTTAATTTGGGGAAATGTGTTAAAAGTGTTTGTTTAATTTTTACTTAAAAGATAATGAATATTTCAATTTTAAAAAGGAAAATGTCATTAAGGAAATGCAGAGATAATATTATGCTCTATAACAGGATGTTGAAAATAATTGTTACTTGGTCAATACAGAACCACTCTTGGATCAGTTGTACATTTATTGTAGTTCAACGGTAAGGAGCAGGCCATCTGATAACTTGCAGAAAGCAAAATACATAGCTGCATTAAAAAGTTTATAGATTTAACTTCCACTAAAAAATTGTTGGAAATGTATTCTTAATAATAATTTCATGAACACTGTGATCACCTTGTTGCCTTTTCATTGATAAAAAAAAAACAATGCCACACTAATGAAAAACAGAATTAAGGTTGAAGTCCGATAATAATATGGATCCAACTATACTGTCTGAAATCGCAACCTTATTCGTAAAAATACATGGCCAAATTCTAAAATATCTTCAAAAAGTCCTTTATTAAATGAAATGGCAACAGGTCAGTTATGTCAATGAGTTATAAGTTTGCATTCTTAATTAAGATATTCTTTTAAAACAAACGCTAAAAATTATTTAAACCTTTAATTTACTAGCTGGCAACAGGTCGGTTAACGTATATGTGTTACAAATTTGCATTCGCAAATTATTCATTTTAAGAACGTTCTAAAAATTTTTTTTTAATTTGTTTACTAGTTGGCAACAGGTCAGTAACGCCTATGAATAAGTTATATTTGGCTGATTTGTGTTATATGCTATTTTAATATAATTTGCATTTATAGCGTAGTTCAAACTATTTTTTCACGTACACTATACTATTAACTATAAAGTATAAATCATCACTAAAAATACAGCATATTATTAACTAGTAACGGTATTAATCGGTTTGGGTAATAAAAAATAACTTTAAGACGAAAATACAGAAAAATATACCATCAAAAGTAAGAAGGCGTCTGTCCTTCCTTTTATAAAATGTAGCAGATGCCTTATACTTTGCTTGTGTTTAAATTTGTTTGCTAGTTAATTGCGTTTTAATTTGTGTTTTAATGTGTTTAATTTGTTTACTAGTTTGTTTACTAGTGTTTGTTTACTAGCTCTGTCACTTTGTCTTAAATAATCGTCATCTATCGTTTTAGTAAGAAGGCTAACTTTGTTATTATTTTTATAGCATTTTAAATAATTTAATTTATCATCAACTTTATTCCAAGAATTATCATGGAAAATTACCCAGTCAAAATGTGTCTGAGATAAAAGTAGCTACTTTTCACTAATGTGGTCATTCTGATCAAGAATATGAACTTAAAAATCGCAGATTATCTCCATTTTTTTAGACACTGGAGATGGGAATCAGTGGAAATGGATGGTCTGAACTGTTTGTAGAAGCCTTCTTGTTGCACTATGCGAAAGACGCTACGAGAGACGAGGGCACAACATGCCAGCGAAAATACTCATTTTACACACTCATCTGAATTTCTTCTCTGTTAATGAAAGTGCTGTCAGTGGTGAGCACCAGGGAACGATTTCATCAAAGTGTTTAATATCTTTGGAAAAAGGTACCAAGTGAAACACAATATGTAGCAATGCAGCAGACTATTGTCAGACATTTGTGAGAGATGCTCCCAAAACTCATTATAAACGACAAGTTTCCTGTGTGAGATTATAAGGAGATATGCATGTGTAATTTTTTTGTAAATGAATGCATGTGTAAATTTGTTTTTTAAAATACTTCAAAACTAGAGCCAATCTCTTGATTTAATAATCATTTAAATATTCGGTAGACAAAACAGGACAAAAAGTCAAAATGTGTTGTCCAGTGTCATATGTAAATTTTAGCTTTTATATTATGTATCTATCAAATGGGATTTCAGGAGAGTTTAAAACTGATTCACGTATCGATATCAAAATTTTGATATCGATACCTGAATCAGTTTTTGAGTTGTGACTTTACCTTATCGTAAATATGAATGCAGACACAGTTGTTTTTATAACATACGAAATTGAAATTTGTGCAGTAGGGAAAAATGAGTTTTTATTAAAATTTTTTCAGTATTGCTGTTAGAATTTAGCTGATATATTTTTCTCATAATAATTAAATTTGTTTATTTTAATGACCGTTTTATAGAAATTATACAATTCGGATTTGAAAGACATTTCTTGTCAGTAAAGCCCTTTTATTTAAAGTGAAACGTGCACAATATATTTTACGTGTGTGAATTGATTATTCAACTCCAAAAAGAAAAGAAAAATTAGTGGCATAAACACATGAATTAATTTTTTTTCTCTTTTTAATATTTTGCGCTTTATACGAGGCTGTGCAATTTCTACAAAGCAGAGTAACGTTTTAAATGAATATATTTTTCCGGCTGTTGAACATTATATTTCAGTAATATTAATGTATCACATTTTATTACGGTTACGTATTTCATTATATATCAGTAATTGTTTCAAGATAAATTTTAGTAATTTAGTTAATTTTAAATATGTTATTTAAACACAATCCTTGTTCGAGGGTCGCCAGTGGGATAATTCTTTATTAGAGCTTATATTCATGGCCATTAACTAAGGAAGGGCGGAATTCAATCTTGTTCTCCTAGATCTAAAATTTAAGATGTTTCATAAATTTATTAAAATAGCCACATTTTGAATACCGAAATATCCCAGAGTTTTTGACTGAGAATTAATCCCCCCCCACACACACACACACCACCACTACATCTTATATGTTGCTAATAGTGTCAGGTACAAAATTTTCCATAGAAACTTCTCATAGATACACACAAACACAATCGAAAGTCTTTTCAAAAGCAGTCGAATTGTTCAAAAGATTTCAAAACCTGCATTTTTGTCAAAGTCCAAGGAAACAATTATTTTTCTATATGCAGTAATAAAGCAAAAAGTTAAAAACATTTATTTCTAGGCCAATGGATTAAAAAATATAGCCTATATGTTTCACTACAGAAACAGGAGAATTTGAGGGGACTAGGGTAACTAACTAGCTGTTCGAAATCGTCTGTGATTTTTATTGATTTTTTCTTTTTTATGATGCGAGTACGAAGCTGAGGGAAATCAGAAAACAATTCAATTCCCCAATTGATTCATGATTTCCTTCATATGCAAATCACAACAAGCTGATTCCTTTTCCTATTACACTAACCTAATTTTTATCCCCGCTCCCGAATTTTCACAAGCGATACCGATCATTTCCCCTTTTTAAGGGAATTGAGGGACGAAGCATGAAAGTGATTAATAGCGGGATCTACAAACAGAATTTAAAACCTCAGGGGGAAGGGGGTGAAAACTTTGGAGAGGACGATTAACCTCTCCAAAAATATAAAACACTTTAAGTCCATTTGTGAGTTATACCTCAGATTATAGGGAAAAGATACCTTAAATTTATGTATTAAAGTACAAAATGGCGATTCTAGTTAAAAATAAATCTTTTAAAATGAAATACAGATACTAATACTTTCTAAATTAATTTTCGTAAAACATACAATAGGAATTATTTATACTGAAAATAAAATACAATATATTTAAGTCCTCTCTCAATCCTCTAAAAATAAAGTACATTATAATTTTTTAAAAGTTAATAGGAACGTCAATTAAATTTTATTCAGTATTGAAATTTTACCAAACGTTATTCACATTTTGAATATTTAATAGATCAAACCAAGTTTAATAATTTGTGTTATTATAATTAGTTTTTTTAATACCTGTGCTACAAAAATAACTAATTTCTAGTTTTTTAATAAAGCTGTTTGAATTTTATCACATGTAAGAAATAAATTTTATTTTTAACACTCGTCGTTTATTTAATTAAAATACTAAGGGGTTAATACCAGACTGATTTATTGTATTTTATTTTCACTTAAAAATACTTTTACAAATTTAAGAAAATATAAAACACTTTTAGAAGCTTTGTGAGTGGTAGAGTACTAAATTACAGGATGCCGAATTTTGCATTTTTTCGTATTTTGTATTTAAAATAGTTTTCCTGTAGAGCAAACTAGATAAACAAAACTCCGATGAGGTATTTTTTTCGTTCGAGTATTCTCTCTTGGTAGAGGGTTAGGGGGGTTAATATTAATAAATTTACTCAATAAGAGTTGGAAGGAAAGCCGTTATTAACTTGGCACCTTTATTGGCCCACGTCGTCAATGCATATACTAAAAATTTCCCTGATGACCATCTAGAATGTAAAATGTCGTCCGTAAGATTTATTTATTAAATATATATTATAAACATGTATTTTTAATAAACCGTGTAGCTTTATAATATACATTGTTCTTTCAAAAGACGTTATTACAATAATTAAGATTTTCTATTTAAAGATACAACACTCTTTTAACTAGAAAATTTCGTTAGTGGAATGAATGATATCCTGCTTAAAGTAATATATTTTGGAATAGCACCTTAATAATCAGGATATTTCATTAACTGAAGATTAAGGAAAATCGTCAGAAGATATTGTAGAAAACGCTCATAAGGTGCTATTAAATGCCTTGCACTCGAGACATCTTTAACTAAACGCTACAATGCTCGTTTACCACTCTTTGGCCAGGAGTTCAAACCCCGGCACTGCCAAATTGATGATTCACGTTCGTGCTATAATCCTGCTAAAGACATTACATAATTATTTATTAATTATCTCATTTATTGGAAGTTGTTAATAATTAATTGAAAAATCAATTATATATAATAACGATATTAATGAATATTAAATTTAATATTTTTACTAATTTACTACGAACTGGACATTATAATGACATGAGTATTAATTAGTCACTGCCATTAGTTATAGCAGGGATTTAAATATGCATTTTTTAAAGGAAATCAATATCAAATTTCATCAAATAATTTCAATGACTTTTGTGATATGACTTTTTTTTTATTTCTTGTGGCTTTCTTTCATGGACATAGGTTATGATTATGCAGAAACCTATTCATTTCATCCTACTCAAACTGTTGTAAGATAAAATCCCTAATAAGATAAAATCCCTGTCAGTATTGGCCCAACATGAAAATATAGCCATTATGTTTCTTTCGTCTAAGATCTACATTTTATTTTTTTTTCGCCTTTTCTTGGGCCAATATTAGCCCCATATTGGCGTTTCAGTGGAAATATTCCAGCATAGAGCTAACATTGGCGCAATATTGTAATGCCAATATTCAGCCAGTATTGGCTCAATATTGGCGTTACATTGTAAATATTTCCAATGAAACGCCATGATATATAATGTTAACCGAATATTATCATGCTGCCAGGGATGTGGAGCAATATATATAATTTGAAATAGAACTTTGGAGTTTAAGAAAAAAATACTTAAAAAAAATACAAAAAAAAAAAAAATGCTTACTTGGTATAAAATTAAAATACTATAGCAAAGAACTTTTTAATTCTAGTAAAGAACTTTTTAATTGTAGCAAAGTTCTGACAAAGAATTAAAAATATATATATTTGCTTAGAATATTTTTATTTTATATCGCCCAATTTAATTCATTTTAATTCATTTGCCCCCATCAAGCTCCACGACTTTCTCCACGACTTTCTCCACTTAACCAAATCAGGCTTTGAATCGTGTAATTTTTTTTTTTTAAACTACGAACTCCCGTTGTGGGGATACTGCGAACTAGATCGTTTGCTCTCACAATGCCGATACGCAAACCGAATTTGCTACGGCGTACCATTTGCACCTGCGGCCGAGCGTTAGCCGACGCCTTCCGATCGATGCCGACCTCTGTTCCGGGGCCTCAGCGCTTTGATGGGTTGATGGGGATTATTACGATGGATGCAATGATCCCGAACATTACGCCGTATCATGACCGATAGTAGTACGACTAATGCTGCTCTTGAGAATCCAGTTGCTGGGAGCCGGGATTAAACCATCACATAAAATGTCAAACTCATTCTTCTTATATTTCCGATATGAAAATCGGGTGTTTTCTAAGGTAGGAGATGCTTTGGTTTTTGACTCAAAATTTACGCAAATCAGTACATTTGGCAAAACTTTTGCTGCAGACAATTGCCATATTTCATACAGAAGACCGTGAAATAAATATGTGAGTCTGTGTATCGTAAGATAATTCATACAAATTAAAATGAAAGAATCCAATTAGAAATAAATATTTAATTTGATACTTTGATTGAAATTAATTTTAATATTTAAATTTGGATATAATAAAAGCTATCACTGATATAAATTATGGCTTTGAACAGGTCAATTTTCTTGTAATTCAGTCGTAGTAAAGAGCAGAATAATAATTGGCTGTTAATGAAGTTTATTAATCCATATTTCATTTAAAATAATTAAAATATTAATTCATATAATTCGATTAATCTATTTTGTTGTCTAATAAAATTTTTATGTCATTCTCAAAAAAACTTATATGCAACTTTCATCGATGGTAGTGTATATTCTAATGCCTTAAATCTAATGCCATTGAAATTCTGTAAAAATTTTGTCAAAACTTTTTCCAGGACTGATGGTTAAGAAATATTGCCCGAAAGTCACACGAATATGTTTATGTATACCAGAAAATCATAGCCTTTCCCAGAAGTAGTAATGTAAGGTTTACTCGCTTTCGGTATCCGGTTTTGTATCACTGTGAAAAATGTTTCATTTAATATGTAATTTATTTTTATCACTCGATTTCGTATAAAAGCGAAAACAAATATATCATTAGTTTTATAAAATTTTATTTCTGGAAGTTACTTTACATTCAAGAAGTCAACGATCATGGATTATTTGGTTATAGATGAACTGTATAAAAAAAGAAAATTCTCATATAGATAATGGAATTTGGAATTTTTTATTAATTTAAAATGAATGCCCATTCAGTGCCAAATGATGAACTAGCAAATTTTTGAACTAAAACAATTCATGTAAGCGTCTGCAATTTGACACAAAATTATTTTTGGAATTTCTATAACAAAAAGCACCTGTTTTGATGCATTTCTCATCTTTCACATATTTTAGTAAACACCTCTTCATACTCTTTAAAGTAAAATCTGATTTTTGTAATTAATCAAAGAACTAAAACATAGAGAAAATGCTTCTTTTATTCACGTTTCTCTATACTACACAGTCAAATTACTAATTCATTTTGTCCGAATCAGTCTTCACGTCTACTTGACAAATATTAAAGTGATATGAAATACATTAATCATTAGAAAACATACTGTGGATTGTATAGGTAGAGATTTAATTGAATATTGTATCGCACGCAAAGAGAAAACATGGAAGCTCTGTCTATTTCAGGGGAACAGTTTTGTCTTTCACTATCCTCGTCTAGTATAAAAATCGTGTTCACGTGTTATTGCGTGTTCGGGTGGGACGGGTATGGACGTTGGTTAGTTGCATCAATGAATTTATGGATATAAAACAGAAACTGCTTGGGAAAAACCTACATTTAAGGACATTCTTTGACCTTAATCTGAGAGTGAAAAGTTTTGTTACAATGTTAATTCGTATTTAATTAGTGAGTTCGGGAGAGAACAACAACATGAAATTGTGAATGTAGCAAAAGATAATAAAAATATAACAGTTCCAAGCTATTTCCAGAATATTCTCTTACATTTTGAAAGGAATATAAAAACATGTGCTGCTGGGTAAGTTCGTTCAAATGGGGTTCTTTTAACAACACATATACCATCGCGATTTGCAAATAATTGCGCTTTCTGACTCATTACCTTTGACTGGTAGCTGTCACCCGTCACTCAAATATGGCGGACAAAAATTGCTTGATCTCCTATTTGCAGTCTTTAATGATCATGAAACACCGAATTTACATAGACGATGTTATAGTTCGTCAAAATGTGACTCATTTAACACAACTAAAACGTATTATGTCCACATGACTATTTATCATGAAGACTGGGCGGGGGAGAAAATTAATTTGTAAGAATGTGCAATACATTCTTGAGCCCAGAGATAGGGGCCAGTTTTAAGCATTCCAGTTTTGAGATCGATAGTCCGGGGTTTAAGTTCTGCATTGGGAAATACTTCATTGAGGAGCTCGAAAGATTCTGTAAACAAAGTGTGTGAAACTATGAAACAGAGATGGTGTCAAATTTGATATGGCAAAAATGCAAATAAAAGCGATTTATATGGGTGCAAGAGGTCCCAGCATCAACATTGGAGGAAGAGAATGTAAGGTTCCTTCCTTGAAACCTCAGGTAGTTTAGTCGGTAGTGAGCTGATCTTGATATCCAGATCTTTGGGGGCTCTATAGTGCCTTCTTGCAAAAGACCGTTAATTTCTTTTTCACAGATGAGTTTCTAAAATAAAGTATACGGCTAGTTTTCATAAAATGAAACACGAAATTCAATCTCTCTTAGTTTGTTGATAGTGAAAATAGTGTTTACACAGACACAGTGTGAATATGCTGTTTGCACAAACAGCATATTCACAAACAACAATTTTTCTGCCTTAGAATTTTTTTTATGGTCATCAGAAATACAATGATAATTGCACCCACCGAAGCAAAGTTTCGATAATGTTCATGAGCATTCAGAGGTAATAAAACAAATCACACTGATATGACAAAAATGCAAATAAAAGCATAGTTTTAAACATAACGAGTTAAATTTAGTGTTGTATAAATGTTTTTTCTACAATGTTTAAAACTTTTCGATCTTATTGCATATTTAAACTTCATAGATAATATTTGAATAAGTACAATTTAAAATGTACCGTATTCAGTTTGCTGAATATTTTAATAATTATAATATTGCAGACTAAATTTGTAATAATTTGTGATCATTTACATCTAGATTTTTTGATTTAGTGAAAGTGTAAAAAAATTTTATCTCATGAAAACCTTGTAATAGCTCTTAATTAATATAATTAAAATTATTTATAAAACATATACACTTTCAATGGAAATAACTCTTAGTGTTTTATATTTGCCATTTTATCTATAAATAAATGTCCGTAAGAGCCTTAAATCGTATTTTTACAAATTATATCACTCATTTTTAAATAAAAAATGCATATAACATAATTGCATATACTTTTATTTGTTTTAATTCTTGCTATATGATATAATTACAACTTTTGTAAATAAATGTTTAAAATGTGAGAGCCTTTCTCTACTTGAAGCGTGTTAAAATTTTATAGGAATCTTACATTTTATCATTCTAATAAATACACTTTATTTCATTCTGCTCTCTCTGTTACAGATTTATCGAGCCCACAGAATCAACTTCACTCAATAAATTTGATTCATTTTTAAGGATCCTCTAATTGTATATATCTGTTAAAATCTTAGTCATATTTTTGAGTTCATTGGAATTAATTAAAATAAAATAACTCACCTTGAGCTTGTGTTGGTGAGGGGGAACCCCAGGCACCTTTGTATGCGGGCTCTAAAGATTGGAAGAAAGATGCTGTTATTTATCACACGATCAATTATATATATACATATATGTATATATATATATATATATATATATATATATATATATATATATATATATATATACGCATATATATATATTTATATTTATGTATATATATATTCATATATTTATATATACATATATATTTATATATATACATATATTTATATATATGTATATATATATACATACATATATATAAGTATATATATATACATATATATATATGTATATATATATACATATATATATTCATATATATATATATATATACATATATTTATATATATTTATATATACATATATATATATATATGTATATATATATATATTATATATATATATATATATATAAATAATATTAATAATTTCAAATACACCACGTAATAATTTTACAAATGCATTATTTATCCTTGATTAGATAACTTTTTTTTGTGAATTTCACCCGTTCTTATCACCTACTTACCACTAGGCCTGAGTCCTATACTGCTTACTATTTTTGAATGTCTTCATACACATTATTTTTCATTCAAGTGTACTCATTCCGGTGTCCACTCGCTTTGACGAAGATATGTCAAATGCTCTGTCGAGAATGTTCTTCTGAGAACATGTAGCCTCCCACGTGGTGGCTGTGAGTTAATATTTCTGGTTTATAATTCGCTTGATTTTTATTATTTATCCTTCCACTAGCCAATAGACATTTCCAATGGTGTCCATAGATAAATACTATGACCATTGTCAGAAACTGGCTATTCTATTGGTTTTAATTCGAATTGTACGGTTGTCCTAACGAGAATGCAATTTTAAACTAACCGCAATTTTTTGTGTAGTTTTAGTGGATTTTTCTCCAAGCCTTGATCTTCAATCTTGAGCTATTTATTACTGTCTTTTCTCATTTTTGTCGTGTTTGCTTTTTTATTTTATATATGTTTCCATATATGTATACCTTTTTAATTATGATTTTTGTATACTATTATTCTCCTCATCCACTTTCCATTATAGTTATGAGTTACCTTCTATTTTTATCCTTAGTCTTGGTCTGCAGTTACTTACTTGTAACAGAAAATTACTAGAAATATTTTATTTTTACTTGGCCTTGAAGGGAGTTGAATTATTTTACTGACGTTTAACGTGGTATTAAAAGCAACAAGTTACTAAAAAATAATATTACTTTATATGATATATGTATTTTGTATAGTACCCCTTTTCAAAATTGGTATTATTGGGGCAAAAATTTCGTCATATTATCATTTTCATTAAAAACATTCTTCTCAAAACATATATTTTTCAAAATTTGCTAGAGTTTATATGAGGATTGATATGGATTCAGCATCAAATTTCTGGAGAGAATGGAGGGTACTCACTAAGAATATCCACTTCAATTTTTTTTCCACTTTCGATTCAAATATTTTTTTTTGAAACATCTATTCCTGAGGACCGGCTATAGATAGAGCTTAAATAATAACTGATATGGATTCAATATTACTACAAATTATAGAGGAGGTAGGGTGGTCCATTAAATATTTTCACTTCTAATTTCTTTTCCACTTCCGGCTCAATTTTCCTTGAAACATATGTTTTTCAGAATTGGCTATAAACAGAGCTCAGATGATGACTGATATGGATTCAGCATCAAATTCCGGTGAGGATAGGGAAGACTCACTGCGGATTTTTACTTTCAGTTCTCGAAATGCCCACTTTGACTTTTCCGGTAATTTGTATGACTGTAGAAATAAGTGTGCAAATGTGTATAAGAATGCTTAATAGTTCCATCAGGAATGGCCGAAGCCCGTGGGACAGGCTCTAAACCGTGCAGACTTTGAGTACATACCACTTGCTACCATATGAGAGCTCCTTCATAAATTTCTGCTCTAAATTTGTAACTTTTGAATTGTTGCAATGGTTAATTTGAGTAAGCATTAATCTAGTTGTAGTTTGTAACACTTTACAACATAGTTGAAAAGTGTTTATGACTTTGTTCATTCTGTCTGTCTGTCAGTCCGTTCGCACGATAACTGCCGTAAAAATAACTTTATCAAAATAAAATTTTAGTTTATTGAGATGGTCTGTGGGACATAGGGGGATGTAAATGAATAATATCACCCAATTAGTTTTGCATTAAACCCGGATTGAAAAAATGAAATACGTTGAACCCCATGGGACCTGATTTTTCAAACACTTTTTAAGCAAAGTTAAAATTCACAGATTGCTTCGAAAATTTTAGAAAATATTCGAAATATTCCATAAAATATATAAAAAAAAAATTCCGCAAAATATGATCGATAGTTTTTTAAATAAAAATTAAAATAATAATTATACCCATATAATATGAAGACATCACGTTACCCACTTCAAAATAAAATATGGCATCCGCCTTTTTTTTCCAGTATAAAAATCGTGATTTTTAACGTTCTTTTACATTCATATTTAGTTTTGCACCCGTCCTAAAACCCCTTTATTGTTGCGTATTTTCTGTGCATCTATATTCGCTGCCAGCGCAATTACAATATTTTTCAGTTTAAATAATCATCAAACTTTGATTATTTCTACAACGAAGCCTAATTAAGGATGTACAATGCAAACAAGTGATTGTAAGGTAAGTTGTATAAGAATTGCTGATTTTTTTCAAGCAACATTTTTTAACTCTGGAGTCTGGAATAAAAGTGTATGAATGAAATATTCACTATTTTTACACAGGGAGCCAGAAGACTTATATTTCGATAACATCATTTGAATAAAGTTCATTTTAATCGATGAAATTTTAAGTTTTCAAATTTAATAAATTATTGTAGTACTGTGATAATTTAAAAGATATCAGCTCTGAATGTATCGCATTTTAGAGATGATTAAATAAAAGTGCATATCAGTTGGAAAGTGTCTCATAATCATTGCTTTAAGCATGATTGATCTTTCTTGTTTAGTATAGCTTTATAACCAGGTCTTTCCAAAAATAAATGAACGGTTTGACGAAATTAAATTAATTAACGCTGGATTATGGAGCAATTTGATGTGCTCGCAATATGATGTGCACCCACAGGTTTCCCTTGTGGGTGTATCTAATAACTGTATCATTTCACGTCTATCAATTAATGTTCTATTGTTGTAATTAACTTACAAAATGTTGCCATTTAAAATATATAAAAAATAATTCTAAAAATAATTTTCTTCATTTCCCGTCAAATTGATTTTTTGAAGTTGTGTTTCTTCTAAATCACGTGTGCAATATATTCCAAGAAAAAATCAAATGGGTGCAAAAGTCAAGTTATGAAAGATTGCATATCATTCATGCTTATATTTTTCTTTATATTAGAGACATTTATTTAATTTTGTTTTTTACTGTCAAATTTCCGAGATTCTTATAAGACTCTTATTTATTATATAATCGGCCCAATGTCATAGTTATTGCATTGAGCGTATCATAATTTTTAAAATGATCATACCATTTAAACACACATTTTAATTTTTCTGAGAGAATTTATATATAACCATTTATTTTATATTATCCAAACAAATTCTTTCTGAAGCTTTAAAAATGTTTATAAAATCTCACATGGAACTGAAAGTAATTTCTGATGTTCAAACACACAAAATTTCTTCCCTAAGAAAGTAGAATGCCGTCAACCGAAACAGAACAAAAAATTCTAAATAATGTTATTTTTCATAAAAGCAGTTTAATATTCCTCTTCTATATTAAAAACAGCGAAATTTTCAAACTCTATTCACATCTTAAAACTAACTGTCACAGAAGCGTACGAAAATATTTCACCATAAGATTTTTCCGAGCACGAACAAACATTAATTGTGCATCCGTGGCAACGGCAAATATCGATGCTAAGCGGGGAGAAATCCAATCGTAATCGTAAAATTTCATTCCGTTGAATAAAAAGAGAGAGAGAGAAGAAGAATTGCAAGATTGTCTGGTTTTCGAAAATATTGCAGTTTCCCTTTTCATGGGCTTTATTGAGAATTTCCTGAAAAGTGAATCACGAAGAACGCATATTAAAGTCGAAGCAAAACATAGAACTTTTTGGGGAATTTGTTCATCTTTTTTTTATTTTTGCATGTCCTGAAATGAGAATCAGGGAAAGGTTTCTTGAGTTGAGGTGAAAACACATGATTTAGGGATGAGTGATTTATTTTCTGTGACAGTTATCAAGAAGTTTTAGGGTACGGCAAATATTTTGAAGATGGAAATTTACAAATTAAAATTTCAGTTTTATATATGAAAAAATATTTTTTACTTTCCCAATAATACACAGTATATTAGAGTCGACCTTAGTTTTGAATTTTTCACTCCTTTTTGAAAATATTTTCACTTTGAGTCTTTAAATCAGAAACTAAAAGTCATAGCTTGAAATTAATCAAATAATGCAACACGTGCTGAATCAAACCTAAAATTTTTATTTATATATATTTTTTCCACTGATATTGATTGATCAAATAATCTAAAGCGGATAATCTTATAAAATATTTTACTCATGAGAAAATCGCCTTTACATGAAAAACGTTTATTTAAAAGGTTTTGAATTGCATATTACAAATTTAAAAAACTAACCACCATTGTTCATAACATTAAAAGTTATGATATTTGCCTTAGAAACATTTCAGGGTGTCTTGTGGTAAAAGATTATAAGGCTGAGCATATCCACGAGGAATAAAATACTAAAAAAATTGTTGATAAATTACAGCAGGTGCACTATATATGAACGTCTGCTTCAGGCAATTTACCATATATATATCACACTACTTTTCAATGTCAAAAATCATTTCTGGTAGTATTTGAAACTTCTATAGAGGTTTCAAAAATTCTACCAGATCTACAGGATTCAGCCTTAGTCCAGAAGTATAGAAAAAAGTCTGTAAAGACTGGAACATATAATTGGCTGTGACATAAGCTAGTTATTCCGTGAAGCACGTGCACGGATTTGCAAAAGAGTTTTCAAAAGATTGCAAAAGTGTATACAACATGTGATTTTTTTCGTAATTGAGTTAAATTCGTAATTGAGTTAAGTTTTTTCGTAACTGAGTTTCGTAATGTTCTATTAATAAAAAAATCTGATGTGAGCAGCACATGACTTTCCTTATATAATGCAATGAATTTACTACATTTACAGTAAAAAAGAAATAGGTTATTCTTAGAGTAGATGCTTATATTCTTTCGAAGATATTGGATTTTCGTCAATTATTCGTCATTCTCATTGATTTAGCGTCATTTTATCCATTTGGCGAGATCTTCGTTATTTGCAACATTTAAAAAAGTCGCCAAGTTAGCGATGTTCCGCCAAATTCATCGCCAAAATATCGCCAAGCGTTGTGGATGGAGAGATAAGTTATTCTTATAGCAGATAAATGACTATTGGCGTTCAAATACAAAAGTATTACTCAAAGTATCTTTTCTCATAAATGGAACGAACTAGATCTACGAGAATGATGTCACCAAATTTATCGCATGATATTACATATGAAAAGTGAACATGTTTCTCAACAGTTAATAGTTTTTTTTTAATTAATGGGATTTTTTGATAAATTTATTTGAAAAATGTGAAATATCTCAAGAACGGTTCATGCTAGCGTTCTAAAATAGATGTTAATCGTTTTCTAAGGGAAAAAAAATTACGTAAGAAATGTCTATTTGCGTAACTTTATTGAAGCTTTGGATTTTTTGATGAATTTTTTACAATTTCACTCAAAAATTTAGTGGGGTCCTGAACACTCGATTGTGTTTAAAAGAAACAGGCTCATAGTATTCATGGATTGTAATTTTTGTACCAAATGTCATTCGAATCGTTTCATTCGTTCGTGAGATATCGTCTCCAAAGACACACACACACAAAGACATCCCCTCAAAAATGTTCGATTCGTGATCTGGGATTCCTTGAAACGTGCTCTCCCGTCGAAAACTCGAATTCGAATTTTCAACCCCGTCACAATACTTTCCTTATACATTATACTATGTATATAAGGAAAGTAATAATAAAACAATAATAAAAGTAATAATAAATTTAACTTCGCGTGATAGTTAAAATTTAAGCAGTGAGATTAAGATAAATTTTATTGAAGACGATAACTTTTGTAACGAAAAAGCATCAATTGCCAATAATGAGTATTATCAGCACTCTTGCTACCTACTCATGAGGTTTCCAGATAAAAATTTGAAAAATAAAAGTCAAACAATAATATAAAAATGTCAAACCAATTGAAATATATATTTTTAATCACAGCGCATAAAATATGACTATATCACAAAAAAATCTGATGTGGGCAACACATGACTTTCCTTATATAATGTACTGAATTTACTACTTTTACAGTACAAAAAATAGGTTTTTCTTATAGTAGATATTTATATTCTTTCCAAGATATTGAATTTTCGAGTATTAGTCGTCATTTCCATTGATTTAGCGTCATTTTCATTCATTTGGAGATAATTTGACAACATTTCAAAAAGTCGCCAAGTTGGCGACATTCTGCCAAATTCGTCGCCAAAATCTCGCCAAGAATTATGGACGAAGATATAAGTTATTCTTACAACAGACAAATGACTATTGGCGTTCAAATACAAACGTATTACTCAAAGTATCTTTTTTCATGAATGGATCGAGCTAGATCCACGAGAATGATGTCACCCAATTTATCGTATGGTATAACATATGAAAAGTGAACATGTTTCTCAATAGGAAATATTTTTTTTTATTTTATGACTTTTTGATAATTTTTTTAAAAAATGTGCAATATCTCGAGAACGGTTCATGTTAGCGTTCTAAAATTTATGCCAATCGTTTTCTAATGAAAAATTACATAAGAAATATCTATTTGCGTAACTTTTTTAGTGGTTTTGATTTTTTGACGATTTTTTTAAAATTTCATTCGAAAATTTAGGGGGTTCTGAACATTCGATTGCGTATAAAAACAATAGGCTTCCAGTGTTTATAGATTGTGATTCTTGTACCAAATTTGGTTCGAATCGGTCCATTCGTTCGTCAGTTATCGTCTCCACAGACTCACTGACACACACACACACACACAAACACACACACACACACATACTTTCACACACACACACACACACACACACACACATACACACACACAGACATCACTTCAAAAATGTTTGATTCGTGATCAGGGATGCTTGAATCGTGCTCTCCCGTCGAAAACTCGAATTCGAATTTTCGACCCCGTCACAATACTTTCCTTATACATTATGTATATAAGGAAAGTAATAATTAAATTTAACTTGTGTTTTGTTAAAAAGATTATAAAAAACAATTATATTCAAACAAAATGCATTATTATATTAAAATATATATAATATTTTTTGTAACCAGTAAGCTATAAATGTAAAGCAAAAATGTGTGTCATTTCTTTATTAAAAGTCATTATTAAATAAAACTAGGCAACAAATACTCTTATGATATTTTATTTAAACGTATGAGTTAATTATTATTTATGAACTCTGTTAATTATTATTTATGAACTCAGTTTTACACATTTATTTTGTAATTTACAGCTATAGAAACCTAATATGCGTCGGCCAAGTAGGGGTTCAGCGAGATTTTACGATATATTTCAAGGGTTTCTTCAAACAAAAACAAAATCTAATGTGGATAGCACATGAGTTTTCTTATATAATGCAATAAATTTATTAATTTAACAGTAAAAATAAAGTAGTTCTTCTTATAGAAGATACTTATATTCTTTCCAAAATATTGAATTTTCGTCAATTAGTCGTCATTGTCATTGATTTAGCGTCATTTTTATCCATTTGGCGAGATTTTCGTTAATTTGGCAACATTTAAAAAACCGCCAAGTTCTCAACATTCCGCTAAATTCGTCTTCGAAATCTCGCCAAGCGTTATGGAAGGAGAAATAAGTTATTCTTATAGCAGATAAACGACTATTGGTGTTCAAATACAAAAGTATTACTCAAAGTATTTTTTTCTCTTGAATGGAACGAGCTAGATCCACGAAAATAATGTCACCAAATTTATCGCATGATATTACATATGAAAAGTGAACATATTTTTCAACAGTTAATATTTTTTTTAATTTATGGGATTTTTTGATAAATTTATTGAAAAATGTGCAATATCTCGAGAAAGGTTCATGCTAGCGTTCTAAAGTTTACGCCAATCCTTTTCTAAGGAAAAATTACATAAGAGAAAATCTTATGTGGGGAACACATGACTTTCCTTATATAATGTAATGAATTTACAACTTTTACAGTAAAAAAATAGGTTTTTCTTACAGTAGATACTAATATTCTTTCCAAGATATTGAATTTTCGACAATTAGTCGTCATTTTCATTGATTTAGCATCATTTTTATCCATTTGGCGAGATTTTCATTAATTTGGCAACATTTCGAAAAAGTCGCCAAGTTGGCGACATTCCGCCAAATTCGTCGCCAAAATCTCGCCAAGCGTTATGCACTAAGAAAAAAGTTTTTCTTACAGCAGATAAATGACTATTGGCGTTCAAATACAAAAGTATTATTCAAAGTATATTTTTTCATGAATGGAACGAGCTAGATCCACGAGAATGATGTCACTCAATTTATCGCATGGTATTACATATGAAAAGTGAACATGTTTCTCAATAGGAATTTTTTTTTTTTATGTGACTTTTTTATAATTTTTTTGAAAAATGTACAATATCTCGAGAACGGTTCATGTTAGCGTTCTAAAATTTTTGCTAATCGTTTTCTAATGAAAAATTACATCCGTAACTTTATTAGCGGTTTTGATTTTTTGACGATTTTTTCAAAATTTCATTCGAAAATTTAGGGGGGTTCTGAACATTCGATTGCGTATAAAAACAATAGGCTTCCAGTGTTTACTGATTGTGATTTTTGTACCAAATTTGGTTCGTATCGGTCTATTCGTTCGCCAGTTATCGTCTCCACAGACTCACTGACACACACACACACACACATACTTTCACACACACACACACACACATACACACACACAGACATCACTTCAAAAATGTTTGATTCGTGATCAGGGATGCTTGAAACGTGCTCTCCCGTCGAAAACTCGAATTCGAATTTTCGACCCCGTCACAATACTTTCCTTACACATTATGTATATAAGGAAAGTAATATCTATTTCATTCAATTGTGTTTAAAAACAATAGGCTTCCAGTATTCTCGGATTGTAATTTTGTACCAAATTTCATTCGAATCACTCCAGTCGTTTGTAAGATATCGTCTCCACAGACTCACTGACAAACACACAGACATCACTTCAAAAATGTCCGATTCGTGATCACGGATGATTGAAACATACTCTCCCGTCACAATACTTTCCTTATACATTGTACTATGTATATAAGGAAATTAAAAAGTTGACAATCTCTGACATACGCAATGGAATTGGATCCCTGTTTGATGACACAAACTGATAATTGTTAAGGATAATTTCAGTTCGATTAAGAACAATCTTAAAATATTGAAACCTTGACCATGATAGATAAAACATATTACTTGGGAGTCAATTCATCGACATCATATACATAGTATAATGTTTAAGGAAAATATTGTGACGGGGTCGAAAATTGAAATTCGAATTTTTGACGGGAGAGCACGTTTTAAGCATCCTTGATCACGAATCGAACCTTTTTGAGGTGGTGTGTGTGTGTGTGTGTGTCAGTGAATCTATGGAGACAATATCTCACGAACGAATGGAGCGATTCAATTGAAATTTAGTACAAAAATTACAATCCGTAAATACTGGAAGCCTATTGTTTTCAAACACAATCGCATGTTCAGAACGCCCCTAAATTTTCGCGGGAAAGTCTGAAAAAATAATCAAAAATCAAAACTTTTAATAAAGTTACATTTCTTATGTAATTTCCCCCAAAAATACGATTGACATAAACTTTAGAAAGCTAGCATGAACCGTTTTCGAGATATTGCACATTTTACAAATAAATTTATCAAAAAATTCCATAAATTGAAAAAAAATATTAACTATTGTTAAATATATTCGCTATTCATATGTAATATTATGCGATAAATTTGGTGACATCATTCTCGTGGATCTAGCTCGTTTCATTCATGAGAAAAGATACTTTGAGTAATACTTTTACATTCGAATGCCAATATTCATTTATTTGCTTTATAAGAATAACTTATTTCTCCGTCTATAACGCTTGGTTAGATTTTGGCGATGAATTTGTCGGAATGTTGCTAACTTGGCAACTTTCTTAAATCTTGTCAAATTAACTAAAATCTTGGCCAAATGGATAAAAATGACGCTAAATCAATGAAAATGACGACTAATTGACGAAAATTCAATATCTTGGAAAGAATATAAGTATTTACTATAAAATTAACCTATTTTGTTTTTACTGTAAAAGTAGTAAATTCATTGCATTATTATATAAGGAAAGTCATGTGCTGCCCACACCAGATTTTTTTAAATGGCATTTGAGTTGAGAACAGTTATGGTTTATTTAAATATCAACCTCATTGTGGCATGTGTTAATATTACACAGTTAATTATATATTTACAACATTTATTTCTGTTTTATAACTGCAGAAAATGAGTGAATATTAAAAAAATCGAACTCTTTTTTCCAAAGTGCATCGGTAAAAAATCAGTGAAAATTATAATTTTCTTCAGCGTTTAACCCGAATGTGTCACATGATCACATTACCTGATAAATTATACATTTACGACTGTTTTGTGTAAAATGGCACAATATGAAAAGATACTAAAAACAATTCGAATTTTTTTTCAAAATGCATTAGGAGAAAATTAATAAAAATGAAGATTTTCCTCAGCTTTTAACCTCAATGTGGCACAAGATCACGAATCAAACATTTTTGAAGTGATGTCTGTGTGTGTGTGTGTGTGTGTGTGTGTGTGTGTGTGTGTGTGAAAGTATGTGTCTGTGTGTGTGTGTGTGTCTCTGTGTGTGTGTGTGTGTGTCAGTCGGCCTGTGGAGACGATAACTTACGAACGAATGGACCGATTCGAACCAAATTTGGTACAAAAATCACAATCTGTAAACACTGGAAGCCTATTGTTTTTATATGCAATCGAATGTTCAGAACCCCCCTAAATTTTCGAATGAAATTTTGAAAAAATCGTCAAAAAATCAAAACCAATATTAAAGTTACGCAAATAGACATTTCTTATGTAATTTTTCATTAGAAAACGATTGACATAAATTTTAGAACTCTAACATGAACCGTTCTCGAGATATTGCACATTTTTAAAAAAAAATTATCAAAAAGTCATATACAATAGAAAAAAAAAATTTCCTATTGAGAAACATGTTCACTTTTCATATATAATATCATGCGATAAATTGGGTGACATCATTCTCGTGTATCTAGCTCGTTCCATTCATGAAAAAAGATAATTTGAGTAATACTTTTGCATTTGAACGCCAATGTATCTGCTGCAAGAACAACTTATTTCTTCGTCCATAACGTTTGGCGAGATTTTGGCAACGAAATTTGCGGAATGTCGCCAACATGGCGACTTTTTGAAATGTTACCAAATTAACGAAAATCTCGCCAAATTGATAAAAATGACGCTAAATCAATGAAAATGACGACTAATTGTCGAAAATTCAATATCTTGGAAAGGATATTAGTATAAGAAAAAGATATCTACTATAAGAAAAACCTATTTATTTTACTCTAAATTCATTTCATTATATAAGGAAAGTCATGTGTTGCCCACATCAGATTTTTTTATGTAAATGCACAAAATATGATGGACACTAAAAAAAAGTAATGAATCTTTTCCACAATACCTTGGGAGAAACCCATTGAACTTCAGGCTTAATCCGCAATGTGGTACGTTAATATTATCCGCTTCATTTCACGTTTGCAGTTGTTAATTATCTTACATGAGAAAGCACTTAAAAAAATATTCCGAAATAGTTTTTTCGTGTTACAAACATAACCATTCATGTACAGTGATTTATGGGCAAAATGAGTAAAGCACGTGACTTTGCGCACAATCAATAATGAAGTGGTTTACAACGAAAAATGCAGCGCAAATAAAGCATAAGCACATACGTACGTCCCGGAAATTAACTGTATTTCCTTCTTCAGTGCAAGACGTCTGGACCTGAGCGCCTAAATAAGCGTAAAGGCTATGCCGGTTAAACTGAAATAGTCAATCGACATCACAATATAGTTTCGCCACCTAGCCCTCATTTTTCCTTGTTTGATTTTGTTGTTCATATTTCCTTGATGTTCTAGTTTTAAGTTCCTTTTGCCCCACTAAATGGAGCAACTATATTGTGATGTAACTTAACCATTTCAGTTTGTCTAACATAGCCTTGCGCTTATTTGGACGTACAGGTCCAGACTTTTTACACTGAAGAAGAAAATCCAGTTAATTTTCAAAATATTTTGGATTTTATATTGTACATCAGTTCATTCCTGGTTAAAGTGACCAGACAGGGAGACTCTTGAGACAGAGAAAACTGACTACTTTATGCAAATAATAATCACTGTATGAAAATTGTATGGTCATTTTGGGGAAAAACAATCACTTAGCCAAATAGTCAGTAAACCAAGGTAGTCAATTTATCAGGTTTCACTGTATATGTATAGACGATAATATATGTATAGACGGTATAGTATATACGGTATAGTAATTCATGTGTTCGACTAGAAGTAATTATACACGAGAAAAAAGCTGCCCGTCCAATTTTAAAGAAATTTGGGCTGCAGTGAAGATTGGAAAAATAAAAGGTCCATTTTTAAAATATCGCTCGAAAATCAAAACTACTGCAATACTACACATACATTTAAATACATTAATTAGATTCTTATTTAATATTTAATTTTTGATAAAAGAAGGATAAAACATATACATTTGATTTCAAAGATTTGTTTTTAATATTGATATAGATGATCTGTATACAATTATTTTAGGAATTTTTGAAAAATATAATATCACCCTAAAAGATTCAACTTTTCTTTTTAAAAAATTATTTAATTTCACTCTCTATGAGAATTATATTAAACATGGTGGTACTTTTTTAAGCAACAGTTTGGTATCCCACAAGGAGGGTGTGCCTCATCATCATTATTAGCTAATCTGTATTTATTCTTCTATGAAAATAACACTAATCCTGGATTGCATTATATGCACATGTTTAGATATTTAGATGACATATTATGTGTATCTCATAATAATATCCCTATAGTATTTAACTTTTATCCTTATAATTTACAATTAAACGCAAGTAATAATGACTCTAATGTTGCTAACATTTTAGATTTAAATGTAGATTTACAAAATTGTAATCTGGCTATAAACTTACATAATAAAAGACAGGATTTTTATAATACATCAAAAATTCTACACTTAGACTCTTGTTTGCATATACCAGTTTTTAAAAGTATTATAATAAACCAGGTTCTTAGAATCAATAAGATTTGTGATGAAAATTATAAATTAGCACATTTTATGGAATTATTGAGTATAGCGACTAATAATGCATATCCTCCCAAATTCGTTATTAAAATTATCAACTCAGTGTATCAACTTCCACTCGATAACATCCAAGACAACTTTCCCAATTATAGTGGCTAATAATATGAAGACAAAATAAAATATTATAATTATTTATTACTTATATAATTAAATAAAAATGAATAATAATAAAATAAACTAAAAAAATCAGAAAAATAAAAAATCGGAAAATAAGATACATTAGCATTAATGTTTTGAATTTTATTTTCGCTAAAAAATTGTAACTTTAGCCAGTTTAATACTACGATTTGAACGTCCTTATAATGGTGTATTGTGGCATTCTCGTTTATCCATTTCTTCTTTGAATCACTTGTTTAGTGGGAATTTTCATCTATGTTATATGTTCATGTTCTGTTTTACTTATATGGGTAATTATCCTGTCTCCGGCTCTGACTCAGGACGGGTCTGGGAGGGTACCTGTGATCGTTTGTTCTGCCTCCTAGGCTGTATTTCGTGATGTTCATTCCGGTATTTCTCGATATTTTTGATACTGTTGCGGTTGCTCGTACTTACACGTGATGAAAGAAGAAGGGTTTCTGCCTCATGGTAATAATAGATTATCTAATTTTCCTTATCTTCAATTTTTCATCTTTTGGCGCCTGTATTCTGAGTTTGGGCATTTATAGTAATGTTCTATTGCCCAATCTGAAACAGGCATTTGTTTGCGTTAATTAGAATTAAATACTCAGACCTGAAGATGAATTTAATTCTGGTTAATCTTCAAATTAGAGCCGATGCTGTTCTTTTCTATTATCGGCATTATGGCCGTGGTTTTTCCTCTATGGTGATGCTAATATTTCACGATTACTTCAATTGATTATTTTTATTATTACATTTTTCAGATATATATATATATATATATATATATATATATATATATAAAAATAATTGAGGAATTTTTATTTTACTTGTATTATATATACCTGAGATAGATCATGAATAGAAAATGTTCTGTATAATATAAGTGAAAGGAAGATGGATTGAAATGTAAATATGACATCAAAAATACTATACGACAAGCCATTGAATATTTAAAAAAAAAACATGATAATATATATATGCTTAATTTTCTATATTTTTTCCCATTCCAAAATGTCCCCTCAAAAGCATGTCATGTCTCACGAATGGCATACGTTAATGTAAATGATGTCAGTCGATTTTAAATAAAACTGTACACTTTTAAAGATATGTCTGCAACAATTTTTAATATAATTAATTTTCTATAATTATTTTTGATGTTTGGAAAATAATATTCATAGCATTGTGGATCGGTACTAACTGCAACTGCCTTAAAAAATCAATAGAATTTTTATGTTTAACGATTGCATATTTGTACTACATTGCATTCCATTCGCTCAATTTCCTCAGATCCCAGTTGAAAACCAAAATGTCTAATATATTTCGAACAACTCGACTTTATAAAGTAATGTTCAATTATCCCTAGTTAACCATATTATTTACGAAACGTTCATTCGTCAGAAAATAGTGAATATATTTATTTTTTATAAAAAAATTTATTTTAGATTTAAAAAAAAAGATCTATATTTGGCACAATTCTATAACAAAGTATGTTAACGTCGTTTGTTTTAACCAATTTCAATTTTTTTTTTATATAATTCATTTTGATTTTCGAAACAAAGTTCGAAAAATTGAAGGGCCTTGACTGAGTACCACAAAAATCAACAGGCTTCTGATGGCTACCTATTTTAATAATCATTTTTATTTTCAATTGCTTGGGAGAGATCGTATTCGCAGACTCAGACAGACAACCATACACACATACATGAAAAAATAACTGATTTGTATGCAGAGCTATTCAGATAAATATTATAATTCTGTATAAATATCAAATAATAATTCATAATTATTATTTGATATTTATACAGAATCAATTAATAATTCAATTATTAATTAATCAATTAATAATTCTGTATAAATATCAAAATACAAGAATCATATTTTGAGCTTCCCACATACTTTCCATTTATACTATGTAGTGTAGGGAAAGTAAAAAACTCAAATAACCAATATTTTATTACTTTCTCATATTATAGAATATAGTAAAAAAAAAAAAGTATTGTTTTTACGAAAATTTTCGATTTCGAAATTTTGATATACCAATACATGTTTTAGGACCTCCAGAATATATTTTGACTTTTTTTAGAGTGGTGTCTGTCTGTCTGGCTGTGCTCGATTTCTTGTGTATACGATAGTTGCCACAAATATTAATGGTTTTCTACAAAACTGTATATCCGGCTTTGTTATCAAAATATCTAAATCTAGATAGAAGTTTTTAAATCTCGGGAGAAAATTTCGAAATTACATATTTTTTTTTAATGGCAGCTTAGGACAAAATTTGACATAATTTGCATATAAGGGGTTATTTATATAGCTCAATTATCCCAAAACTTGATAGTTTCAATCATTGCAGTGATAAATAGCCGCGATACAATTCTCGTTATCGTAACGTCATTAGCCCCTGGGTGTGTGTGTGTGGGGGGGGGGGGAGTTAACCCCCCGAGAGGTCACAGTGTCACGTTTGGTACCAATCTATAGATTTTTTCAAGCCCTTTAAACTAAAGAATAACATGCTATAATTGTTATCATTTGGACCAAAGAGACATATTTTTCAATTTTTTTCTTACAAAATTTGCAAGAAATAAAATCACAAGCTACTTAAAAATGAATTCTGGTATAAGAAAGACGAGTTGAAACACACTCTAGTTAATGTTTTTTTAACACCTGATTTTACCGGAGAGCACCTATTTGCATCTCACAGAACACCAATAAGAAATTACTTTTATCTAAAGATTAGATTCGAATGTTGTTCCATTTTGAAGTCTCACCCATTTAATTTTTAAAGTCCGATTTTAAAAATCCTAATTTTGCAGATGCTAAAATTTATCATTCTTGGAATATTTATGTCAGGAATTCTAATAAGTAATTTTTTTTATTTAAAATAATGTTCGATATTCAGTCAGATAAATATTTTAACGGCCTGTAACTCACCAACCAAGGCATCTATCTATCTTGCATATTTTCTCCCACAGTTTTTGGCAAAGCGCCTAAAGACACTGAATGTCAAATTTTCGCACCATTTAATTTTTGTGCCTAGCTCGAGAAAATTTCGCTGTAAATTATGGACATTGCTTTGTGTGATAACCATGGTGGAAGTAACTCATATATAACTCTTAAAATGTAAATTGAATGTGTAGTTGAGGTAATAGTTTTATTATGCACACTTTTTAATTGAGATTTATATTATATATATATATATTTGAATATATTAGTGTTATTTACCCAGTTTAAGCATCAAACTTATTAAAAATGTTGATTTGGTGCAACAGCTGAAATATCTCTGTAATATTTGAAGCAAGAAACACTTAAAGCATGTAGAAAAAATGAGTATTTATGTTAAATGAATGTGAATTGTTATGTTGAATGTCAGCTGTGGAAAGTATTAAAAATATTTCATAGTTGCTGAATCATTAAAACATTTAAATAAAATTGTAGACGGATAAAAAGTACGCGTTTGCGAAATTTTTTTAGCTGTAGTTTAGTTATTTTTTCTTATCTTCCCTGCATAATAAAAGTCTATGAAAAGTGTTAAAAATAAGTCGAAAATTGAATCAATTTGCATTGTATTTTTGTGCTTTGAATTAAACAGAAAGGTTTAAAACGAGGGGGGGGGGGGGGGAAGGGTGCTGTACACATTTCGAACCTAAGAAATATTTTTTTTTTCATATTTATTGAATAAAATATTAAGAATATTAAAAAAAAGTAATTATCAAAATATTCTATTTAAAAGGGACTTTATAATAACATTGGTAAAGCAATTCATTCCCACATCAAGCAAGCCTCCATGACTTGTTTTTCTCAAAACTGTTATTTTGCAACCTTGCGCAAATTGTAACTTCAAAAGTAATTTGGAATTTAAAACTTTGCATGCTACTGTATTATGCGCATAGTTACATACTACATCTAAATTTTAATAACTATCTGTTGGAAAATTTGCATTAAAAATGTTTCAACAATATATTTTTTACATACTTTTATTATTTAATAATATCAATTTTAGAATGCATTTAATTTTTTATACACTTTAATATAATTTTTGGTTGAGGTTGAAGTATAATCTCAAGAGATTATATTGAAAATATTGGGAATGCATGTGTAACAATTCCTCTGGAAACCTTCACAGACATCGTAAGAAACCCTTTCAAAATCTACAATTTCAAAATCTTCAAAATTTCAAAATCTATCAACAAAATAAAATATTCTACCAAACTTTTATTAAATATTTTTCTTTGCAGTACTAAATAAAGGGTAAGACAACATACCCTAAACATTTTATATCATTTGAAGAAATGATAACAGGTCCATAAAATTTTGAATAGTCCTAGGTAAGTATGATCTTTAGGGAAATTACAAAACTAACACAATAATTTATTTGGATATCTAACGCTCTTGTTAAGGAAACAGAAATTTTCGTTTTTTTTTTCGGGGGGGGGGGGGGGGGGGAGTAATATAACATCCACTTCGAACTACTGGGATAAACAGTTTCTCTTATAATTGCAAAGTGCAGGGAGGTGCTTAAGGGTCAGTTAAAAGAAATCACCCTCAACAACACAATAATTCCATTTTTTCAAGAATATAGAAGAAATATTTTTCCCCTAAAGTATTTATCATGCGTTTTAATAACTTTTACATAATGAAAGTTTTTTGTTTATTATTCAATTTGCTTTTGTTTACATGTCAAACATTTTTCTCAAATTCTGTCAGTATTGCACTGTTTGTACCTACTGTGAAGGTCTCCTGTTTGTAAAGGTCACTTCTCAATTTCTAACTAATTCCCGATTTTAATTAAAGATTTAAAAAAAAAATCTTCATTTCTCTTATTCGGCTTAAATCCTATATTTATATACAAATATTTATAAAAGTTAAATGCGGTGCTTTGGTGCTTTATAAACAAATTGCGATACAGAAAATTTAAATTAACGGAGATTTACATTTAAACTACAACGAAACCCATATATTATCTAAGATCCTCTACATATATAAATGGAAGGATGCAAAAGCTATCAATTTAAAAACTAGAATACTAATTTATGAAATGACGAATATAATTAGTTTTTAATGTTTAAAAAAGTAAAAATATATTTTATTCCTAAAATATTAATTAAACGCAGATGACTGCATAATAATAATTTTCAAGTTTGTTTCATTCCATAGTTCTGTGTAATATTTGACAGTACCACCACTATGTGAATCGCTATTCGTCGATTTATTAGAAGGGTATTTGCTAAGAATTCTTGTCTTCTATGAGTCCGTCTGATCCATGATTAGTGAAAACATTACTGCATGTAGAATCTACGGATCATTTTCGGAAGATCAGCGGTTCGACTAAGGCTTTTATAATCCTTATCCATTGCTGGATTTGAGACAACAAAGAATCTGAAAAGGAAAATAATTTCCTTATGCCACAACCATTAATTACAATATCATGAAAGTCGACGATAAAGTGTATTGACTTAAAAAAAATAGTTTCTATCTTGATGAATTATATATTAACATTTCAAGTGAAAAGAAATGAGCATCACTTGTGGAGTGATATTCCTATGGAACTGCTAAGAATTACAGATATCAGGGTCTGATTAGCACACGGGTATCCGGGGCCATGTCCCTGGGTCCTCAAATTTAAATAGCTCCTAAATTTTGTATGTGTTAAAAAATATGTAAGCAGTAATAGTTTTATAATTAATTTAAAACTGGTAATATTCGTTTTGTTTTTAATTATAAAATATTTTGATAGTTTTAAAATATTTTATAATATTTTCAAGCTTTGATATATTACTTTGAAGAAAAATGTTTGAATGTTTTCTATACATATAAAAGGGCTTTCAGGGCTATAATCACGAGTCCTCAAATGTGTTATATGTTGATATATTGCTTGTGTTTGGTATGTTGCGAGTGTATGGGGCCCCGAATTGACTCCAGGCTCTGGGCCCCACTTTGGCTTGATCAGGTCCTGAGAACTAGCTCTTTTTTCTAAACTACCACAGGTCATAATTACTCAACAAATACCCCCCTCCCCCAAAGCCAGGCACTGACAATTAAGCCATTCTCTTATAGAAGCGGCCAAAGCGTGATCAATTGGTACACCATACAGGGGGTAAATCTCACTACGCCCTGCAGCCACCCAATTCAGACCGAAACCTGGTAGGGGTGGTAGACGCAAGGGGTATACCTACCTTCCCCTGACCCATCATTTCTCAGACCGACTTTCCGATACGGATTTATCGTACCCATACTCCGCGTAGTTACGGGGGTAGTTTTAGACGAGATCTAGAACTAAGCTCTGAAACCTATCCCTTCCGTACTCAACTATCATGGTTATAATATAAAATCGGTATTAAAAAACTTGGTTAGTGTCATATAAGTCAGACTGGTGTTATAGATGCAGCTCAACGCCTGATCTGCGATCAAATAAATCGTTTTTGAACTATTAACTTTAATCCCACTGACTTAAAGAGACGAGCATCCTTGCAGTCTACAACACAGCACCAAATGGATGGCCTTAAGGCCAGTTACGGGCATTAAGTGAAGTAGATTCAAGCCTATTTGACAATTAACGATTCGATTTCTAGCGAAAATACAACACCTCTAATTTTGTAGTGCCGGAGGTTTGGATCCGAAGCTAAAGCGTGAAAGGCGAACATTGTAGTATGGAGCTAAAGGCGTCTCCAGGTCAAGGAATTTAACACTACCTAATGAGTATTCGCTACGCTCTTTTTAACTTTCTCGAACAATTGTTATCTGATTCTTGTCAGTTTTGAGTAGCAGTGGTATAGCTAGGGAATTTTAGAAGTCATAACTCCAACCATTGACTAGAATATGTCATTGGCTCGCCATTAGTCGAAAGGTGTTAGCCCAGGGATGGGCAAAAATTGCTAACAGGAGGACCAAATGAAAAATAAAGTAAAATGAAATAAAATTGGCTGTCTAAATACTTTTATTCATTAGGTTTTTTTTAATGTTTAAATATTCAGCTTACAAAACAATGATAAATACCTACTAAATTATTTTTAAATTTATTCAAAAGTTTTTAAATGAGAATGTGTGAGATGATTAAAACTGTGATTGATCTTCCAGCATTTTTTCATAATTATGGTAAAATTGTGAGGCGTTGATTTTTAAGAAAAATGAAAGATGTTCATCAGTATGTCGGTTTCGGACTTTTCTTATGCTTCATAGTTGAAAACACTTGTTCGCCTGAATGTGAAGATGTAAACCTTGCCATATACTTTTGGGCATTATTCATCCAGTTCTAAATTGCTGATTTTTGGCATAGCTATATAAAAATCTAGTTTTATTGTGTAGGCCGTATCATATTTGACGTGAAGGCCGTGAATTTGACTATCCCTGTGTTATCCTCTATAATAAAACGAACTCTGTCCGTAGGAATGAATTTTAACTAGCAGATATCTTTTATCATTGATTGTTTAAGCCCTGGATGGTAACTGAATGATATTATGAACTTGGATGATATTATGATATCATTGAGTTTCTAAAGATCACCTTCTGATTATTCTGTTGTTCCTTAATTACGTATAATCTCATTTAAGTTGTTTTGAGCATGCTTGGCTTATACAATGAGAAGTGAAAAACGAAGGCAATTGTGAGCAATAAAAAATTTCTGAAAATATCAATTTAAACCCTTTCATTACCAGTACGCAAATGACTTAGATAAAAGTTATGATTTTAATATGCACGTTCTACCAACTAAAAGAAGCAAAAATAAATGGCTTTATAAAAATGGTCAGTGAATTCTTACTGAGTTAGTAAAATGATATCTTATTTTGAATGTATAAAACATATTTAAACCACTTTAAATTTAAAATTTTCATTATTAAATATGATATGCATGAGATGCATATTATCATTAAGAATATTGTCTATTTGTTTCTGAAGTGGTAGATATTTCTGATTTTGCAAGTTTTTTCTTCGAATTTTCTTAATTTTTACAGAAACTTCAGTTAAAGATTGAATCAGTCGTCGTACTAACAGACAGCATAACAAGATATTTCGTACATGAAAGAAATATGTACAGTCAAATGTTCATATTGGTTTCAAATACAAGTATTTAAACATTTGCCCATTATCAGGGAAACATCGTGAAAGGTTTTATCCTTGACATATGGTCTACATCAACGTGGAAATTTTGAGCCTTGAGTTATATGGAATGAAAAAAATGAAGGTGGATTTCACAAATTTTACACGAAATTCTCAAATTTTGTATATATTTTAATTTTATTTAATTTGTATTTAATCGTTTCCAAATAGCATTTTAATCCCACACTTTGACATTTATTGCATGACTTAAATATTAAATGAAAGAATATTTTCACATTTGTGAGATTTGGAAACAATCATTACAACCAATGATTAAAAAAGATCTAGTGGCCATCATTCAACTTCCATGCAACAATAGATAAGTCAAAATTTTCGAATATGGATAATACATCTCATGAAAGAAATTGAAATTTTTGACACCTTGTTTATTGTAATCAAAAATTTATAATCATAAGTATATAAACATAATCATGCGATCAAAAAATCATACTTCTTTACCATAAAATAATAATTTTGTTAATAATAATGTTAATAATAATTGTTTGTAAGCATATGTATAGAATTTGCAATAATGGATATTTTTTATTCTTCAATAACCTGTAGTTGATATTTTATTTCAACTTTTATAAAATAAAATAAATTAATTTAATATTTAAGTATAATGATATAACATTAATTTAAAGAAAAAATGAGTAACTGTTTACTAAGTAACTGTTTAAGTGATTGAATTCATCATATTTCATGATCATATTTATAAAATCATTTCTATGCTTCTCTATTTCTGGCATTCAAAATAATATCCATTTATAGTAGTTTCCTATTAACTTCATAAAAAAATCGTTCAATTTTGAGAAAATAAAAATGAATAATTTTTGAATAACCGTAAAACTAGTTTCAACTATAGAACGTTTAAGACGGCATCCATATTGAAAATAATCGAGAAAACAATTGAAGATATTGAACATGAAGGTTAGAAAAAAAATTAGCTTTTAAACAGAAAACTATTTAACTTAGAATTGATAATGTTGCACTGATGAAACAAAATAATTTTTTACATGAAGATTACAATTTTTTTACAGAATAATTAACATTTTTTCACCAAATTATTTTAACAATATTGTTAAACAGAATTTTATCGTTCCAGGAAAAGACAGTTTTAATGAAAAAAATTATTTTGCTGATATACGTACATATGTTATTCTAGAGTTTAGAGAAAAAGTTCTTGAAATAACTTTGGAATATACGTAAATTTTAGAAGTTAATAGACTGAAGTAACGATTATAATTTACTGTATTTCTTAGATCGTTCAATATTCTCAATGCGCATTTGATTTAAATTTATAAAAAAAGGTAAAATATTTTTTTAATAAAATTGCATTTTTATATTACGCTTACATATTTATCAGAATAGATTGGAAATATTAATGAAATTCAGATCATGTTTCATTTATATTCTCTAAATGGAATTTCATTCATGTGTTAAAAGAACAGTTATCGCATCAGTATAAAGTAACAATTATTCAGTATCATTCCAACTCCAAAAACGTCATCTATACCTACCTAACGTCAAAAAACTCAAAATCAAGTAATATCAAACATTTACAATTATGCTATTTAAAATAATTAGTATCATGTAAACAAGTAGCATCAAATATTTGTAAGTGTTAATTTTTAGTACGATGCCCAGAGGTGCGCACACAAACACACACACAGAAAGAGAGAAAAGGCATGGACCTCTCTCTTAATTAAAAAATATTTAAACATACTTCTTTCATAATATATATTAACTTTTATAATATATACTAAAAATTTGCCTTTAAATGTGGGTATTATTTGTAATTATTAAAAAATTTACCTTTAAATGTAAGTTATTTTTAATCATTTTTACTCTTTTTTAAATTGAATTTAATCTAAACCTATTTAGCTACAGATTTTATCCATAAGTGATAGTACTAATAGAAACTACAGATTGTAATGCCCCTCTTTATCGACAAAGTATTTCTGTGTTAAATTATTTATTTTTTATTATACCTTTTGGTGGGATAAATTATAAATATCTACATTTAGTATTATATGGAAAGTTAATTATGATTTTGATAAAAACGGAAACACCAGATCTAACATGTGGAGAAATTGCTCATTAGATGTGAAATTTATTCACAATATTTCACGTGATTTAATGCATGTAAATAATATTTCAGTATGTAAATAATAAGCGTTCGTAATTGTTTCTATCGTCCTTGTTTGCAAATCATATTTACAAATTAAAATAATTTTTTTATAAGGCAACCTTTATGCTGGAGATTAGAGTTAAAGAAATTTCCATATTTTGCTAAAATTCAGCTTATAGTGGTGAGCTGCAATCTCAGACAACTTTATTACACCCGTACCTATTTTTTAGTTAAGCTATAATATAGTAGTATATTTTGAAAATGCTCATACAATAAATATAAGTTAAAAATAAACATTTTACAGTTGTTAACTAAATGTATAATTTTATACAATAATTATATCAAAATTATTGTATATTTTTTTTAAGTTAAAATATTTTTTTACTATTTATATTGAAGCAACCATTTAATATTTTGATATCATGATGTTAAAATAAAATTTGATTTACACATAAATATATACAGCTTGAAGATTAAAGTACTCTCTACAATCATATTCTCCCCTACTTTTGTATCCACAAAAGCAATTTTATTTTTTGAACCAAAATATATTCTCCTTCAGAAAGGAGTCAGAATAACATTAATAAACCAAAGTTATAAATATTTCATAGTTATAACTGTTAAAGAATCAAAAATGATTCAGCGTATTTTTACCCTTAGAAGCATAATTTACTTTTTATCTATTCAGGCTCTTCATCACTAGTCTTAAATACGTTTATCTGTTTTGATTGTAATTGAATTTGTTGATTACAAAACTCTGAACAATCTCAACATATCTTTTTCTAATTAATAAGTAAAAATACTTTGCACAAAGGATAAGGCATAATTAAGCAACATAATTATGCACAAATTAATATACAACGCAGCATACAGCTACTTCTAGAACACGTTGGATTCTCTTCATCAGTGATAAACAAAAAGACCCAAAATTAGAAAAAGAAAATCAAAGGATGAAAATGTTACACATTTTCTAATTTGAAAAATAATGTTTCATTCAAGCACCCTAATACTGAAATACTAATTTCAAAATTCCAATGGGTAAAAAATACTGTATAGAATAATTATAGGATATAATATTTTCATATTGTAATACATTATGAAAATGTTACAATCTATAATTATTTATACAACTTTCAAATATATGTTTTAATTGAATGCCATATTTCGCCAAATCTATAAAATCTCCTTATTAACGTAAACTGACTCAAATATACTCTAATCATCATGAACATCACTCTTCTCAGATTTAACACGGATATCTAAAATTTAACATGCAATGAAATCATCTGTTTACCTGTGAACAGCATGGGTAGGTTGGTGACGGGAGAAGTACTGCCGTAGAAGTCTGTCTTTCCCTGCATCCAGAGCCGGTAAACGTCGGCCGAGCCGTAGCGGCAGGCCAGTTGGTGCGGGCAGTCACCGTCCCGCGCCACCCCTGCTTCCCGGCCCTTGCCGGAGGGAGACAGCTTCAGTTCCCCGTCAATGATGGACGCCCGGAACTTTCATTTTGGCGGGAAACGGACGCTGGCCTGAAGTTGGAAGATTGTTTAGGAAGCCTTTTTCAGCAAGAATGGTAACTTGCCATTCAGTTTTGTGTTAGGAGAGCACGAAGAGGAAGCTATATATTTCATTGGCTACAAAATGCTTGAAATTTAAGTATCAGTCGGTTAAGAGAAATGTTTTTCAGGTAGTTTATGAATATTTAAGTTGCAGTTTAGTAGTCAGCAAATGAAAATGTCATAACTTGTCATACTTCTCACAGCGAAGTTCTAAATAAAACCCATTTAATTTTAATCGTTGTTGTAAATAGTACAAATCTAGTCGCTGCTGTATTTTTTTAAACTAGTTGTCATCACAGGTAAAGTAAATGGTGATATATATCGAAACAGTTTCAGCTAAATTTGCAAAATGTAAAAGTATTTTGAAAGCCTATTAATATGATTATAATAGGATTGTCATATATTCTTCATTCCTTTATATTTTAAAATTGTTCTTAAATATTTTTCTTTTGTGTCAATTATTTTAACTGTTCTATTTCATGCAAACGTTGAATAGAAAATTCAACTTTAGGTTACCAATTCTTGAAATATTAACACCAGAAGACGTAATATATAAAATGAAGTTACAGACATTTAAATAAAATTTTATTTTGCAGAGCATGAGTAGAACTAGCCAGAAAATTTTTAGAGTATGTTCTTTACTTAATTTCAAAACAGTAAAAGGTCATCAATATGTTATCAACATGCCATCACAAGTCATCAACAGCACCTATATTTGAGTCAAAGTTCCGAAAAGGTATAAGTAAACAAACACATTCATTATCACTGATAAGACGAACACTACTTTTATGATTTTATGAATGAATATATTAGTCAAACTATTAGAAGATAAGCAAAATGCTAGTTTTAATTGAGATAAACAAAATAGTACTAGGATGCTTTTGCCAGAAGATAAAATTCTTTACGCTTATATTTTTTTCTAATATTTATATATTTATTTATACGAAATTTAACGTGGTATCAAATGTGAGTTATAACATCCACAGATCATTACATTCTGTTGATTACACAATCTTTGAGACTTAAACAGGTGTGCTCTAGTAGTTTCATTGATAAAATATTTTTTTTCTCAAACTTTTATCATACAAATTACTTTTAGTCTTCTTGTCGTGTTCACCTTCTTGTTTAAAAACTGTCATTAAGCTCTTAAAATATCATGTTGATATTTAAATTCCAGTTAAATGCTTCTTCATAAGCGAATTTTCATAAATCTACAAATTATACAAAAATACATTGTTAAGTAAAAAAAAAATCAAACTTTAATTTTTAAGGTGATGCTGAATAATTTCTGTCCCGCTGAGATCAAATGATATCGAAAATTGCATCCAGGAAACGTCAACTTAGGGTCCTCCGTCAGCAAAACGCAGACGACTTTCTGAGCAGCGCCGACCCCCAACGAATCGATTCCACTTCTCTTTTCTAAATGTCCTCCTAATCGGACGGAGACCGCAACCGCGCGGCCGGGAGAAATCGACCAATGAGAGCGCAGGACAGCAGGCACGCGTGTCAAGTGTGTGTTCCCCTCTTCCGCCAATCAGAAAGCCGGGATTTTTCGGTTCTTGTCTGGATGTACCCAAGAAAATGCTAATGAATTATGCTCCCTTCCTTCCTTTCGGGAAAAGGGGGTTTTCCCTTTCCCGGGAAAAAAGGAACAGGATTCCGGATACCCCTGGATTTCCTCAATCAAAGTCAGCCCCCCTTCTCCATCGGTGTATTCGTGTGGATGTATGTTATGATTTTTTCGTATTTTGTTTAACTTCTACACCTTCTCTATTGCCTTTAGGGTGTAGGAAAAAGTGATCTTGAAAACATGTTGTTATTCATGTCCTTGTCACGTGATAGGGAGAGAGGCTGGTCGCGTTACAGTATTTTCAATTAATCTTATCGTGGTATTCTTTGCATGCACTAAAAATGTCGCTTTGCGCTGTAGTCTAACAGGTGTGCTTTTGAAATACACCGATCTTTGAATTGAAGGAGTCTGATGATAAAATAAGTTATGTAAGTTTAAATGTCAAAGGAAGCGCTTTAAGACAGCTGCAATTATTGTTTTTAAATGAAAGTAATGGAGTGAATAGAAAATAATTTAAAGCAAAAATAGGAATGGGAAAATGCTTCAAGTGTTGAAAACTAGCTGTATAATTTACTCGATAAGAAAGCAAGGAATTCAGCTTTATTTCTAAATAATTTGTGAAAATAAAATTTCATTCTTTGCCATTCGGATTAAAATGGCTGTAAAACTGTTTTTACTGCTGTGGAACTAATCCAACAGGAAGAAAAAGAACCTTCTTTGATTTACAGGAATTGCAAAACAACGGTAAATGAAATTCAAGAAAATATAATTGTCAAGTCTTGACGCCGAATATAAATAAAAAAGTACTCTTTAAAATTTCTTATAATTTAAAAATATTGTGCAGCATTAAAAATATATACAGCATTCATTTTATACCATTTAAATAGATACCTGTAAAACTTGTTTTTCTATTGTGGGGCTAATCCGCCAGGAAAAGAAAAGAAAGAACCTGCTTAGATTAAAAACATTACAAAACAGTGGTTAATTAGAATAAAGCAAATATGATTGTTAAATATTAAAGCTGAATTTAAGTGAATACTCTTTCAAAGTTCTTATATTTTAAATTGTTGCTTAATCGGTTAAATATATCAATTTTATTATTAAAGCAAAAAACGGCATCGATTTTATGCCATTCAGATTAAAATACTTATAAAACTGGTGGGACTGATCCGACCAGGTAAAAATAAACTGCTTTGAATCAAAAATAATTTTAAAACAGTGGCTAATGAAAATCAAGGAAATATAATTGTTAAATCATGAAGCCAAATTTAACTGAATATTCTTGCAAATTTCTTACAATTTTAAAATATTATGTAGACGTTTAAAATTAACAAATTCTTAAACAAAGAATAATTGCGTTCATTTGATGCCATTCCGATAAAGATGCCTGTAAAGCTGGTTTTACTGCTATTAATCCGAAATGAAAGAAAAACTACTTTAATTTAAAAGTAATTGAAGAACATCGGTTAATGATAATAAAAGCGAATATGATTGATAAAACTTAGAGCCAAATCTATAGGAATACTCTTACAATATTTTTGTACATTTTAAATATTATGTATAGATGCTTAAATATAACAATTTCATCATAAACGAGGAACAAACACATTCATTTTATGCCATTCAGAAAAAAATACCTGCAAAACTTTTTTTACTGCTGTGGTGCTTAATTATCCGACAGAAAAGCAATAAATATCTTTTTTTCCAAAATAAAATACTAAACATTGGTTAATGAACAGAAAGCAAATGTAGAACAAATATAATTGTTAAATCTTAGAATCGAATCTGAGTGAATACATACTCTTGCAATTTTTTCTATATTTTTTAAATATTGTGTAGATGCTTAAATATAGCAGGTTCAACATAACCGAGGAACAACTGCATTTATTTTATGCCATTCAGCTAAAGATGCCTATAAAACTAGTTTTACTGCTGTGGTAATTATCCGACAAGAAAGCAAGAAACAGCTTTTCTTCATAAGTAAATGCTAAACATCGATTAATGAACAGCAAACAAACGTAGAACAAATATAATTGTTAAATCTTAGATCCGAATCAAAATGAATAAATGCTCTTGCAATTGTTTTAATATTTTTAAAGTGTGTAGATGTTTAAACATAAATGTTTTATCATAACCTAAGAACAACCGCATTTATTTTATGCCATTCAGCTAAAGATGCCTGTAAAAATAGTTTTACTGCTGTGGTAATTATCCGACAAGAAAGCAAGAAACAGCTTTTCTTCATAAGTAAATGCTAAACATCGATTAATGAACAGCAAACAAACGTAGAACAAATATAATTGTTAAATCTTAGATCCGAATCAAAATGAATAAATGCTCTTGCAATTGTTTTAATATTTTTTAAAGTGTGTAGATGTTTAAACATAAATGTTTTATCATAACCTAAGAACAACCGCATTTATTTTATGCCATTCAGCTAAAGATGCCTGTAAAAATAGTTTTACTGCTGTGGTAATTATCCGACAAGAAAGCAAGAAACAGCTTTTCTTCATAAGTAAATGCTAAACATCGATTAATGAACAGCAAACAAACGTAGAACAAATATAATTGTTAAATCTTAGATCCGAATCAAAATGAATAAATGCTCTTGCAATTGTTTTAATATTTTTTAAAGTGTGTAGATGTTTAAACATAAATGTTTTATCATAACCTAAGAACAACCGCATTTATTTTATGCCATTCAGCTAAAGATGCCTGTAAAAATAGTTTTACTGCTGTGGTAATTATCCGACAAGAAAGCAAGAAACAGCTTTTCTTCATAAGTAAATGCTAAACATCGATTAATGAACAGCAAACAAACGTAGAACAAATATAATTGTTAAATCTTAGATCCGAATCTAAATGAATAAATGCTCTTGCAATTGTTTTAATATTTTTTAAAGTGTGTAGATGTTTAAACATAAATGTTTTATCATAACCTAAGAACAACCGCATTTATTTTATGCCATTCAGCTAAAGATGCCTGTAAAACTAGTTTTACTGCTGTGGTAATTATCCGACAAGAAAGCAAGAAACAGCTTTTCTTCATAAGTAAATGCTAAACATCGATTAATGAACAGCAAACAAACGTAGAACAAATATAATTGTTAAATCTTAGATCCGAATCTAAATGAATAAATGCTCTTGCAATTGTTTTAATATTTTTTAAAGTGTGTAGATGTTTAAACATAAATGTTTTATCATAACCTAAGAACAACCGCATTTATTTTATGCCATTCAGCTAAAGATACCTGTAAAACTTGTTTTACTGCTGTGGTACTTATCCGACAGGAAAGCAAGAAACAGCTTTTCTTCATAAGCAGATGTTCTTTTAATGATCAGGAAACAAATATAGAACTAATATAAATGTTAGAGCCGAAGTGAATATCTTTGCATATATTTTGAACATAATACCCCGACCTTTAAATGCACCAGTTTCAATACAAATGAAGAGCAATTATATTCTTTGTATATAATGTATATGTCTGTAAAACTGGTTTTAGTGCTACGGGATTTATTCGACAGGAAAACGTGAAACTGTGCGGTTCATTCAAAAGTAATTTTAAATTAGTTCATGAAAGAAAAATGCACTTCTTACGTTTGTGACGTAATTATAGATGAATGATTTTAAAAAATACTTATATTTTTAAAATATTTAACGCGCGTTTTAATATAACAGTATCGGTAAAAATTCGCAAAGAACGCATTCATTTTATGTCAGTAATATAAATATTTCAGTAAAACTGATTTTATCTCTGAATTATTTGTCCGCAGAAAACTGTAATTTAACTTTAAAAGAATTTAAAACTAGGTAATTGGAGCAATCTCAAGACCTTGCAAAACAAGTGGGTATTCTGCCGCTGAGCCAATGCATTACATCTACACAATATACGCATTTTGCATCTACGCAATATTGCATTTACATCTACACAATATACGCAGTATATGCTACCCAAATTGATTCAAAACACATCAGCGGTGTTGAGATTGCGAAGGATCGCTGATTTTGAAAAAAAAAATCTCGTTTTATAGCCAAATTATATATATATATATTTTGGATTTTTACTTCAAACGTAGTATTGAGAAAATACTGTTTTCAAGAAAATTTTCGAATTCAAGATTTTGGTGCCAATACATGTTTTAAGACCTGCAGAACACGTTTTGGCTATTTTTGGAGTGGTTTTCATCTGTCTATATGTCTGTGGTCGATTTTTTGTGTATACGATATAGAAGCTACACATAAAAACTTTATATCTGGCTTTATTATCAAAATATCTAAAACTAGATAGAAGTTTTTGAAATTCGAGCGAAAACTTTGAAATTTCATATTTTTATAACATGCCAGCAATGTCTGTTAACATGGCGGCTTTTTTAACAAACAAAAAAAAAATCTAGAACTAGATAAATTGTTTTGAAAATCGAGCGAAAACATTTAAATCAAATTTTATATTTTTTTAACATGGCAATATAGGACAAAGTTTGACATAATCATGCATAAAAGGAATTATTTATGGCTCAATGACCATAAGATTTACTAGTTTCAATCATTGTTGCCGATATGCAATATTAATTTTTGTTCCTGACGACGTCGTCTATGGATTTAACCCCCTTGGGGAGCAAGTTACCCCCGCCCCCCCCCCCCCCGGGAATATATTGTCAAGTATGATATCAATCGAAAGATTCTTTCAAAGCCATTAAAGTAAAGAGTAACAAGCTATAGTTGTAATCATTTGAACTCATGACACCGATTTTTCAAATTTTTCTTGTAAAATTTGAAAACACTCTGGTATGAGAAAGTCGAGTTTAGCCACATTCCAATTAATGTTTTTCTACGTTCACGCCTATATAAATTTATAAAATTTGCCATCCAAATTTGGTTCCAATGGCTTCAGTGATTTTCGAGATTACAAAAAACTAATGATTTGACACCCATAGATCGACAAAAGTCCCCCCCCCCCCCGTTGTATTTATGTGAAAACTCGACTTTCACGATTACCCTACTTAAATTGAGCTACATCGATAAAAGTATAAAATTTACCTCATCAACAGCTAGAAACATATCTCTCAAGAAATATAGTTCTAATCATAGTCACTATCACCATATTTTCCTCTTATAGCTTTCCGTGCGAGAAAAGCAAATGTAGACAATTGCAGGCAAGGCAAATGAAGCTAATAGATTTATATTGAAATAACTAGAATCCTAAGTTTATTACCATTTAAAAATATTATATATAAGAATTTTGGCAATGAGGACTCAAAAATAATTATTAAAACGTAACTTACTTAAAACGTAAAAATGGATAACAAAGATAGTCGAGAAGTATAAATTCTAATTCTAAAATTATATAAATATAACATAATAAAGGATAAGTACATAAATGGAAAGTTAGGTAGCATTTAACAAGGGAATGAGAATATGCGAAAGTCAACAAAATCTACATTAAAGACTAAAATACTAAAGAAACCGAATTATTGGAAGTTTACTGTAAATTTTAACTATCAAAACAGCAACTAAAACACTTCATTAGTTAATTTTTAATGGAAAAATAAACTTCAATTTCCATGTTTTACTTGTGCTATATCAAAACATTTCAAAGAATAAGCGAATCCACTTAAATCCTATCCAAATATGCTAAAAATTTCTTCAAAGCTCTTTCAATGGAGAAACTCAGTCTTAAACTGATCCAGGTGAAACTGAAGTTGGCGACTGCACCAGTAACAGCAATTGTTTCCTTCCACGCTGTCGACCAAAAAGACTCCCCCGCCCTCTAACCGCTAAGTCAACAGTTGGACGACTTGAAAAGTCCTTTGTTTCTAGCAGACAGGTACTCAAACAGATGGTCGGAAAGACAAACAACCCATTAAAGGCCGGGAAAAGAAATGTTTTCTCAATGTCCAACATAGGTTTGCATTATTTCGTAGGTAAATCTGGTGCAGAAGAGGATCTGGCTCTTTACTACTTCATAAAGCTCGGGATAGTATGTGCAAAGGTTATTGAATTAAATTTATTTCATTGTCGATGAATTTATAACTAGTATTTAATCCTGTCAGAGACAGAAAAACTAGTCCTCCCAAAAAATTAAGTTACAATTCTTTTAGTAAGTTTTTGTTGTTCTTGTTGTTTCGAAATTTACCATCAAATTTGGCTACCGGTTTAGTAGCGTGATTGATACTATACTTGTGCTAAGGTTCAGCTTTTTGGGTCACTGGGGGCTTCTGGAGGGTCTGAGAATAATTTAAACAAACATTTTATCTACTTCCGGGGGAAGAATGGCAAATGTATAGCTTTTTTAGGTTGTGTTCCGCAGACAATACTGTGAATATTCAAAGATTTAGTCTCCTAAGTTACTGCGGGGGGGGGGGGGGGGGTCTGAAACGACAAAAACACATTAAATAATTAATGTATAAACAAAGTATATGCTTAGCTTTGTGTCGCATAATGAAAGAGCATGTTATAGTTTTGCAATTTTTTCTTGGATTTTTAACTATTTTTAAATATTAATAAAAAATAAACAGAAATTTGTATAATTTAATTAAATTAAATTATACAAATTTAATTTAATTAAATTATACAAATTATACAAAAATACATTTATGAGTCAAGACTCAATTATTCAAAATTTCAAAGTTTGGCGTCGATTGAAGTATGCGTTCGAGAATTAGAGCCCGTGCAAACGAGCTAAATGGTTTGGCTCAATAGGAATATTCGCAAATGTCAAACTGAAATGAAGCCATAAAGCTCATCTACGTTTATTATCTACAAAACGCAAATTCCACATCTTTGTCTTGAAAATTATCGAGCGTCATTCCCTGCGATCATCAACCTTCCCTGCTGTATTTATTTTTTTAATCAACCATCTCAAAAATAAATGCCAAACAAGATTTTGCATACATTAATCGATCTGATTTATTTATACAAAATAACTTCATTGATTAGAGCGCACGTTCAAAGTTAGATCCCTTTCAAACAAGCCACATTTTTTAGCTAAAGAGTGATACATTGCATGCTTCACATGCTCGTAGTAAAACATCGCTGAGAAAAATAGTTATTAAGATAAAACGTTTATTATTTTATGCTACCATACCACTTTTATCAATTATCCCAATATAACTATTGATAAAACTTTAAAATTTTATTGGCAGCAGTAGTTGAAGCCATAAAGTCACATAATATAGTTAGTTTATAGAGGCAAGGGGACAAGTTAAAACTTCATGTAGGGAAATAGGTTGAGACTATGTTTCAGGTTATGTTGAGGTGTTTTTTTTAATTATTAATCTTTCCAATAAGAAATTATCAGTGTAATACAAATTAGAAATCGAACTAAAGGGAATACTTTTGCTTGTTCAAATTCATTTATCTTTCATTTTTTTTTTCTCCACATATTTCGTACCCAATTCTTGAACTAAGACAAAATACTGATTATTTCTACTCACAACTCGAGATATTTAATTTAAAAGTAACCAAAAACACGTATACTGAACTTGCTCCGTACCATACTTTCCCATCCATCACCTCTCAGATGATGTTTAGGACCTATAGATGTAACTTGCCCGCACTCAGTGTTGGAAACGGAGATAGATTTGGGCAATATCGGAGATTGGTCCAGTCTACCGTGTACGAACCCAACGCCTACCCCCCCCCCCTCTCTCTCTCTCTGATATATATATATATATATATCAGAGTCTAAAAGAGTCATATAATATGTGTCTAAAGACGACATAGTTTCTAGAGACACCATATATATTAGAGTCTAGGGGTGGCTTATATACTATTTGCACTTAAAGGTAGCAAAATTATAAATGCGTTTCTATTCAAAATATTTCTTGTAACTCTTATCTTCATACACCATTCAACCCAAAGCATATATTTATTATAAAATATGTTCTTTTCAACGTAGAATCCAGATAAAAATAAATAAATTACATTTCGTTATTTATGAAACTTGACCAATTCTATCGAACTTGTTACATGACAAATCTACACAAGCACTCTCATGAAAAATCAATCATCTCTGCTCCAACCCTTCCTTTTCAAATCTTTCTCCCCCCTGCGCCCTGTCATCTCTACAGTTAAAATATTTGCTCTATCTCTGCCGGGGCATTCGTTTTCGGACCCCCCTTGACCGATGGTCAGCTACTTCCGCCGTGCCGACCCCATTGAATTTCCGGACCCCACATTTCCATGTGTATGGGGATGAGTGACCCATTAGTGGACAACGGTCAAGGGATATGGACATTCAGACGAGGAGGGAGGTAATGACGCAGAATTAGTCCGATAGCGGATTTGCGATATTCCGAGACAAATCTGGAAATCGTAATTATTGCGTAACGGGATTGCTTCTGCTTGAATTATAACTAGAACAGATTTAATGTAAATTTAAAGAAATTATAAACAGAATTGATCTCTCTAGTTCAATGCATTTGAAACTTCATTGTTGTGCTGTTTACACGTACATTACTTTTTTTATATATTTGCACATATATTCATATTCATTATATTCTCAGAGATATTCGGGCACCTTTATCAAGGCCAAATATTGTAAATTCAGGAATGCCTTTTTCTTTTGGTAGCATAAGACATGAGTCGTTGATTATTGAGCCCAAAAAATTGAATTCATCTTATTACCAGCAATCCTGAGCACTTTTGCCACTTTCATAGAACGGATCGTTGTCTTTTAGAACCCTACAACACTTTAGACCAAACTTCACCGTCTGAATAAAAGTAGCTTGTGGAATCTGAGATAAAAATGCCAGGCGAAACTGTTTGAGTCCACTGTCGACACATTTACCTGCAATACTCTGGGGCATCAAACTGTAGCTTGGAAAAATCTTCTTACATTATTTCTTGCAGATGTTTTTTATGATTATATATAGGCTGAGATCAAAATTTGCTCTGCATTTGTTCCAGGGATATTCCATGATGCTCTGTTGAGCTGGAAATTATGCATTCCATAAATATGGCACACTTTTTAAAAGCTTAGAAATGTTCAGAATATTAGAATAATTCACCAAATCCCAAGTGGCAAGGCCCAAACTCAAAGAACCTAATCACTTGCAGCTGGAGCAAAACAATCTTAAATCCACAATGTTTAAATTCTGAAAGGTATCCGAAAAATTGAATAATATAGTACATATGATTGATATTTTAAAAATCAACTAGCAGCATTAATAAAAATTTATACGAGTTTTGAAAATCATATAGATAAGGATAGTATAAACATTTTAGTATTTTACAGAGGTCAATTTTTCTACTTAATAATTTTAATTTTCCTTTAAATTAAAAAATCTGATGTGGGCAGCACATGACTTTCCCTGCAGACGTTTACATTCACGTTCCCTTTATTTAATTAAATTTATTTCACTTTAAATTCAATTTTCGTTCTCATTCGGTAACCGGACTTATTATCAAAGGTGGCGTAGAGAAAATACGAAAAACTAAAATATCTCGAGAACGGCTAGTCCTAGTGTAATGGGGTTGATCTTATTCTTTTCGTCGTTAAAAATTACGTATTAAACGAGCATTTAATGGATATATTTGAGTATACCTAGTTCTTTAGTTTCGATTTTGACGATTTTTGCGGGTCATTTTGCAAAAAAAGGCAGGTTATTTTTTTCGAATCGTACCAAAATCTGATCAGCACCAGGGTAACCCACAAGTGACTCATCTACCAAATTTTGTGAAATTCGGTCCATTAGTTTTTCAGTTACAGTGGATACAAGCTTTTGCGGGCCATTTCGCAAAAAAAAGGCGGGTTCTTTTATCCCGAATCATACCCAAAACTAATCAGCACCAGAGTCGCCCACAAGTGACTTACCTACCAAATTTTATGAAATTCGGTCAATGACTTTTTCAGTTAGAGTCGATACAAAATCTGCACAGACAGACAGACACACAGACACACACACAGACATCACGCTAAAAATATTTTTTTCGCATTCTAGAGGTCTCGAAACGTATAGATCCGTCGAAAACTCGAGTTGTGATTTTCGGCATGATTCCAATACTTTCCCTATACATTACCATGTATTGCAGGGAAAGTAAAAAAGGGAGGGGGATTTCTATTGCAACATTTTATTTGAGTTTCAACCAATGTTTTTTAAAGAAAAAAGCAACGATTTCAATAGATAATATTTATAATGTTAAAAATCTGTAAGAAATTAAACATTGAATAAAAATAAAATAAACATCAAAATTCATCATTTAAAATAAACATAAAATATTGGAAAATTTTAATATTCTGCCTCTAACGTGGCGCCTTCTTTTGACCTATTATTTGACTTTTGTAAATTAATGTAAATCAGCGTTATTCTTTTCTAGAGTATGTAGTAAGATAAGGTGGAGATGTCATTACACCATATGATCCTGTGAACTATATTTATTCTTTCCAAAAAATACTTTGTGAGGTCGACAATAAGCAAGATGAGCGTTCCATCAACATATGCCATTAAAACACAAATATTAAGGTTTTGGAAACGATTCTATGATAGCTGATCAATGTTGGATTCTGTATCGTGATGTTCCAGAAATAGTAGTATATAACAGAAAGAAAAATAAACTCATCATATTTTTGACTTTTGATTTTACAATAGATTTAGTGGCGTACTTTATACAAATCTTGGTTTTGATTCGTTGCATATTTTAATTATAGTTTTTGTAAATTTGTAAATGTTTGATCATAGCTTGTACTATAAAATTCAAACGTGCTAAAAAATTCTGAAAACAATTTTAAACCTGAGAAAAAATGGTATTTTCTTTTCTTTTTTAACCCAGACAGTCCGACCTACCCAAAAGTGTAAGGTATCTGTTTAGACTGTCGGGAAACAAAAATAAAATTGGTCTACAGAATTATCAGAATAACTAAAACTGCTGCTTGTGAGAATATAACTTTCTTAATATTTCTTTGAATACCGCTAAGAAACAGTTGCTATTCAGCTATTTTTTGCGGTTGCTAAGAGCACACTATTCTTGACCTGGGGGAGAGGGCTCAAAATGGCCCCGAAAGAATTGTAGCCATCTAATTTTCCTATGCCTGTTTTCTTTAAGGAATTATTAGAAAGATATATACTAGAAAAGTATACTTTTATTACTCTGATGATTAAAATAAGTTCGATTTTGTAAACCAGTATAATTAAAAGATATGCCCCTTTCTATGTCCAAACTTTGAATATCTGTATCTCGTATTGAATATTTAATTATTCAGCTCCAGTGCTCCTGCATTCAATCAGAAAATTATTTTAATATGCTACATATATAAAATCCTATTTAATCTTAGTCCACAATACTATTTTTGAAAATACCATCTTCCTCTAAGCAATTTAAAAGCATCTGGCGTACCCCCCCCCCCCCCCCCCCAAAAAAAAAAAGATTACTTTTCCAACTTCAAGCCTTGTCCCATTTTGCATCTTCACATTTCATTCAGTGATTATACAAGAATAGGCCCTCTTCGGCAAAAGCCCTCTTCGGCATTTTCTTTAACTTTTGTCACATTCATTTGTTTAAGAAGAACGCCAAAATAGTCTAATAGAATTCTTAAGTCAACCATTTAGAACAAAATGAAACAATTTGAATTGTTCTTAGATGAATTTATATAACAAGAGTTATATTTATAGTACACAATTCATTCATACATATAGTAAAAACTGCTGAATATATTTTGCTGAAATTTTTTTTATATATTTCATGGGATAATTTGAATATTATCTAAAGTTTTCGAAGCAATTTGTGAATTTTAAATCCGCTTAAAAAATATTTGAAAAATTAGGTCCCATAGGATTCAATGTATTTCAGTTTTTCAACCCGGGTTCAATCTAAAACTAATTGGATGATATTATTCATTTATATTCCCATAGGTCCCACAGAACGTCTGAACAACATACTAAAATTTCATTTTGATTAAGTCAATTTTACCGTAGTTATCGTGCTAACGGACAGACAGACAGACAGAATGAACAAAGTCATAAACACTTTTTAACTTTGTTGTATAGTGTTAACAAGAAAGATCAATCATGCTTAAAGCATTGATTATGAAACACTTTCCAACTTCAATGCAATTTTATTTAAACAAGTCTAAAATGCAATACATTCCTCGGTAATATTTTGAAACTTATCACAATACTGCATTAATTTATTATATTTGAAAACTTAAACCTTCATCGAAAGAAATGAACTTCATTCAAATGACGGCATTGAAATATAAATTGCCTGGTTTAAACATCTCTAAAATGTTATACATTCCTCGGTAATAGTTTTAGAATTATCATAATACTACGATAATTTATTATATTTGAAAACATCATCGAAAACAACTGAAATTAATTCAAATGACGTCATAGAAAAAATAACACGCTTGGATCTCTCTATAAAAACAGGATTTCATTCATAACTTTCTCCCATTCATTTCATTCATCACAATACTATAATAATTTATTTTAATTAAACATTTTATTTAAGACCATGGAACTACAAATAATTAAACTCTATGCTTAAAACTTCATCGAAAAAAATCGTCCTTCTCTTTATGAAATCAATTAATAAATTCATTTCATCCATATCAGCCATGCAGACTCCATGGACTAAATTATTTTGTGTTAAAAAAATACAGGAATTCTAATACAACTCATTCTACATATTTTGCTGTTTACATTTTATATAGGTGAAAAATAGGCTTAGTTGTAGAAATAATCAAATTTAGATGAGCATTTAAACTCAAATATATTGTCATTGCGTTGTTTCAGTATGTAGATGCACAGAATTTAAGCAAAAATAAAGTAGTTTTAGGACGGATACAACACTCAATAGGAATTAAAAATAACTTAAAAAAATCTCGATTTTGAAACAAGATGGATGCCATATATCATTTTGAAGTGGGTCATGTGATCGTTTCATATCATGGTCACGTGATCGTTTCATATAAGAGGTGTAATTATTATTTTAATTTTTATTTAAAAAACTACTGAATATATTTCGCTGAATTTTTTTTTATATATTTTATGGAACAATTTGAATATTACCTAAAATTTTCGAAGCAATTTGTGAATTTTAAATCCGCTTAAAAAATGTTTGAAAAATTAGGTCCCATAGGGCTCAATGTATTTCATTCTTTCAACCCGGGTTCAATCCAAAACTAATTGGGTGATATTATTCATTTACTCGTATATTCCCATAGGTCCTACAGATCGTCTGAACAACATACTAAAATTTCATTTTGATTAAGTCATTTTTACGGCTGTTATCGTGCTAACGGACAGACAGACAGACAGACAGACCGAATGAACAAAGTCATAAACACTTTTCAACTTTGTTGTAAAGTGTTAAAAATATTTAATACGAGAGGTAAAAATTAAAAAAATAATTAAATGCTATTTCAGCGAATTTTCATCAGATGTATGTCATTTTTAACATAATATCATAATGTCAATATAATATCTAATTAAACAAGAAAGATCAATCATGCATAAGCATTGATTATGAAACACTTTCCAACTGAAATGCAATTTCATTTAAAAATCTCTAAAATGTGATACATTCAGTGGTGATATCTTTTACATTATCACAGTACTACAGTAATTTATTATACTTAAATATTTAAAACTATATCGAAATATAAATCATCTGATTCTCTACGCAAAATCAATGAATATTTCACTCATATAACTTGTATTCCAGACTCCAGAGATAAATAATTTTGTGTGAAAAAAATTCTGCAATTCTTATGTAACTCACCTTACAATCGCTTGAGATATTTGCATTCTGCATAAGTTAAAATTAAGCTTCGTTGAAGAAATAATAAAAATTTAGGGATCATTTAAAATCACAACTATAGTAATTGCGTAAGCACGGAATTTAGATACACAGATAATGCACGGATACACAGATAACATATGTGTGTGTGTGTGTGTATTCAAAGTTTTGGAATCGTGCTGAAGATCGGAACTCGAATTTTCGAAGGATCTACACGTTTCGGGACTTCTAGAACACGAAAAAAATATTTTAAGGAAGACGTCTGTGTGTGTAACGGTGTATCTGTGTGTGTTTTTATGTGTCTGTGAGGATATTGCATCCACTCTAACTGAAAAACTAATGCACCGAATTTCATAAAATTTGGTAGGTAAGATTTTTGTTTGAAACTTTGATGTTCATTAGATTATAGTAGGATTCGTAATAAAAGAATCTGCCTTCTTTGCGAAATGGCCAGCAGAAATTGTCTGTATCCGCTCTAGCTAAAAACTAATGGATCAAATTTAACAAAATTTGGTGTATAATATTTCAATAACCTACAAGTGATTTATATAACAAATTTAGCAAAATTTGATATATAAATCACTTGTAGGTTATTCTAGTACGATTCGGGAAAAAGGAACGGGTTGTTTTTGCGAAATGGCCCGCAAAAATCGTTAAATATAAAAATAAAAGACTACGTGTGCTCAATTATATCAATTAAATTCCTATTTCATACGTAATTTTTGACAACAAAAAGAATAAGACTAACCTCATTACTCTACGACTAGCCGTTTTTGAGATATTTTAGTTTTTTCGCTACGGCACCTTTGACAATAAGTCCAGCTATCAAATGAGAAACAAATTTAAGTTTAACGTGCAAATTCAATGTCATTTAAAATACTTATGGCTGTTATTTTGTGCAGATAAACTCAAATTATTATTGAAGAAATAAAGAGAACGTGTATACGAGTTTGCAAGGAAAGACATGTGCTGCCCACATCAGAATTTTTAACAACGTTACAACAATGATTTATAAAAGTGAACGGGGATTATTTGCAGGCCAAAAATGAAAAAAATGTTGGATCTATATTTGAAGATACACCAAATTTTTGTAGAATAAAATGTTCTACAAATTTAAGCTGTGTACCAAATTTTAACTCTCTAGGACGTAGGAAAGTGCATTAAAAATGCCATCAAATATCTACCAATTATCTACCAAATTTATTTTAAAATGTGAAGCCTCTTTCATATACAAAATAATTAAACTTTTGGAAAGATATTTATTATATAATATATCTCCTTTTCCTTTCTGGAGGATATCCCAAAAGTCAGAATTTAATTGAATTTGTTTTTCTCCCTATATTAAATAATTTTAAATTAAAAAAAACTGCCTAACATATTTTACTGAATTTTTTTTTATTTTATGGGATAAGTTGAATATTTCCTAAAACTTTCGAAGCAATTTGTGAATTTTAAATTTGCTTAAAAAATGTTTGAAAAATTAGGTCCCATAGGGTTCAATGTATATACCTTTTTTTCAACCCAGGTTCAATAAAAAACTAATTGGGTGATATTATTTATTTATATTCCCATAGGTCCCACAGACCGTCTGAAAAACATACTAAAATTTCATTTTGATAAAGTCATTTTTACGACAGTTATCGTGCTAACGGACAGACAGACAGAATGAACAAAGTCATAAACACTTTTCAACTATGTTGTAAAGTGTTAAAAAATAGGACCAAATCTTTTAAATTCGCAAAATTGGAATGTTGCATTTTAAACCCAGTTACTGTAGCGACATCAGTCTGGAATGAATTAGATAAAAAGGTGAATGATGAAATAACGGAAAATAGCCGTATTTTGGTTACAAAAGTTCACAACTTTTAAACTAATGTGAATTTAAAAAAATATCGCCGAACCATATCCATGACATACTTCTTTCCCGAACGTCGTTGCTATCCGAAGCTTCTATTTCCGCTACTGATGCCCAGAGACACAGAATCTTCTTCTATGTAAGCTAGAATTCAAACTGTAGTAATACTCTATAATACTCTATTTCATTGACTCTACGAAAAAAATTAAATTAGTAAATGCCAGACATAAGACCATTTCTAAAAGGTACCAATATAACTATCTGGAGCCTCAAAACGACAAAGGCAGCTGACAAAGAGAATTCACAGTACACTGGTAAAAATTTGCATACAGATAATACAAGTTACAAGTAAAACCACCCTTTTCTCCTTTGACATAAAGCAAGATCACAAACAATACGTTAATAAGTCTTTTAATGTGGCAATTTCGAACTTAAAATCTCTATCTAATATTGAATATCGAACTATTCAACCAGAGACGCCGCTACTCGTCCAGAAAACTATAGCCAGGCTCGAGTATTACTTGTATGAGCTCCTAATTAATCCGAGCCCACAATGCTGATTCTTAAAACACCGCCCTTTTTATTAGCAACTTAAAAGCCCCTGACGTAGCAAACATCCCCAAATGAGCATTCCTTATCCACGGCTCTCTTTTCCATCTTCCAAACGCTGTCTCATTTTGCTCGTTAAACTCTCATTCAGCGACTAGACAAAAGCCCACCAACATTTTTTGCATCCTTTGCCATTTCACTTCACTGTTTGAGAAGGACATTGAAACAGTTTCAACGAGGGGGACGCCCCTCTGGAAAGCAGCCCCCTCATTGTGGGGCGGAAAAGGGGCACGTGCCCCACTGAAAAGGAGTAAGCAGGGAGGGAGGTTTACACAGAGAGGGAGAGTAGCAAGAGTAAATAATTTTTCGGGGTGCATTATTGTTCGGAGAGGGAGGCAAGAGATCGGAGTTAATGAAAAATTTTCAGTTTGGTAATGTGTTGTGGGAATGTGAAGGCAACTTCTGCATGCTAGAAATGTATAGTGGAGACTTCAGAATTCTATATAAAACGTACAATTTCAAAGTCATGAATGCATAAATATACCATTTAATTATTTCGAATAACACTATTAAGGTTCTAATGTAGTACTTTTTAAATGCATTGTTACATATTTCATCGAATAACTGTCTTACAAAAGTGGGAGGATGTAAATAAAATATGAATTTATAAATTTTAATAATAAAATTGTCAAATTTAAAGAAAATTATATTTTTATAGAATTATGTGCAAAACAAATACAAACATTAATTAAGCACTTAATTTAAAAGTTCAAGCTATGTTTTATAATTGAAAAAATTGTTCTGTACTTAGCTATATATGAAGAGCGAATAAAAAATATTATACCTTTTTCAAAGTCTCAAACTATTTCAGTCTATAGTTTCTTGCTTATTTCTTACAAAATTCACTTATTTATTTATATATTTTGTTTTATGTTTGCATAATGCGCTTGAATTCCAATACATATTTATTTCCGAGTAAAAGTTTTGTTAGCTAAATAATCTGGTAACCATTAACACTGATACAGTTTTTATAAACAATGTGAGATATACTCAAAAATTTTCGCGAATATGATTAAATGTTTCAAAGAATTTGTGCATCCTCAAATTTATTTGTAAAAATTTTATGCTGAAATGTTTGATTTAATAGATATATACGATATATTTTATCAAAGTCTTGAAAAGAAAAAAAAAACTCCTTCCTCTGAGTTTTTTGAGTAGGAAATGTATCAATTTTTTCCAGTTTTGAATCTACGTCTTACGACAAATAATTAAGAAGGCTATGAATTATTAGTTGCGGAAAATAGACCTAAAATGCCATACACTACAAATAATAATAGCGAAAAATACACAGTATACGAAATAGTTGAGAAATTCATGCTTATTAGCGTTTATATTATTTGGTTAAAATAGTTATTCTATCACTTAGCGTTTCTCGCTGACCAGAAACTTTAACATTGAAACCAATCAATAACATTGAAACCAATCTGGATACATAAGTACCCAGTTTGACCTCAAGGTTGGGGTAAAACTGGGTACTTTTGCACTTTTCCATAATTTGACATCATAAAAAATTGGTTAAATTTTCAGAAAATGACCACGTAATCATCATAAAATAGTTGATCTTCATGGTGAAAAAAATTAGCTTTGTTTTGCTACCTATTTTGAAGCATCAATTAAATAAGTATCAGATACCAAGTTTTTTATCCACTCTACCCTTCCTACCACCTTATTAAAGATAAGCCCCTCTTATTGCTAAAATGTTACTTTGTAGCAAAGATATCGTAAATTGTGATGTTAAATTTCAGGGATTTATTACATTCGTTTTTTTTTACGTTTGTTTACGTTATACAAGCCATTTCCCTATTCGTAAATTATAAAATTTTCAAGTTAAAATATATAAATCGTTTTTAATAATTAAAAAAATTACGAAACTGTTGAAATAAATATAAAATTATTTCAAACAAGTTCTATAATTTAAACATGAAAGATCAATCGCGCATAAAGCTTTTATTATGACACACTTTCCAACTGCAGTTAAATTTTATTTAAACATCTCTGCTGTGCGATACATTCAGTGGTGATATTTTTAAAATTATCATAATACTATAATAATTTATTATATTTGAAAACTAAAAACTTTCGTAAAAAAATGAACGTTATTCAAATGACGTCATTGAAACATAAATCACCTGACTTTTATATAAAATCAGTGAATATTTCATTTATAAACTTTTATTCCATTCCTTCCATTCAGTGGTGATATTTTTTAAATTATCACAATACTACAATAATTTATTTTACTTAAAAACTTAAAATTATGGAGATAAAAGTCTTTTCTAACTCCATGCTTAAAACTTCATCGAAAAAGGTAATATTATAAAATCGTCTGGTTCTCTATGTAAAATCAATGAATGTTTAATTCATATCAGCTATGTTCCAGACTCCAGAGCTAAATAATTTTGCGTTAAAAAAATTCAACAATTCTTATACAACTCATCTTACAGCTTAATGTGTTTACATTCTGCATACGTTAAAATTAGGCTTCGTTGTAGAAATATCAAAGTTTGATGACCATTTAAACTCAAAAATATTGTAATTGCGTTGGCGCGGTATATATATGCACAGAAATTTCGCAAAAATAAAGCAGTTTGGGGACGGATGCAACACTAAATATAAATTCAAAAGAACTTTTAAAATCACGATTTTGATACTTGAAAAAAATATGGATACCATATTTTATTTTGAAGTGTCTCGCGTGATCTCATATAATATGGGTGTAATTATTATTTTTATTTTTATTCAAAAAACTACCGAAAATATTTTGCTGAATTTTTTTTATATATTTTAGGGGATAATTTGAATATTTTCTAAAGTTTTTGAAGGAATTTTTTAATTTAAAATTCGCTTAAAAAATGTTTGAAAAATAAGGTCCCATACGGTTCAATGTATTTTATTTCTTCAACCCGGGTTCAACCCAAAACTAATTGAGTGATATTATTCATTTACATTCCCATATGTCCCATAGACCGTCTCAACAACATACTAAAATTTCCTTTTGATAAAAGTTATTTTTACGGCAGTTATCGTGCGAACGGACAGACAGACATACAGACAGACAGAATGAACAAAGTCATAAACACTTTTGAACTATGTTGTAAAGTCTTAAAAAAGACACAATTGAAAGAAAATGACAGTCTTAACAGTAATGCAATTCAGAAACTCCTATTAAAAAAAATTTATAATTTATTTAAAATATGTTTTTAAAAGACAGCGTCATCTCAATTGTCACTTTCCTATACACAGAAAGTAATTTAGAATTTTCTCTATTGCAAATTTATTACAAAAACCTTTGTTTTTCTTTTAAAAAATGTTTACGAAGAATGCATTTCATGTATAACTAATATGATATCAGTTTGTAGGCTAAAGGTCCATAAAAAATGAATTATAAGAAATAAGGTTTAAGGCAATTTAACACTTAATGACCCATTACAATCTTATTAGCGGTTATAATAGAGTATGTGAAACGCTTTTGGCAGTTGAGCTAAACATAAAAAATTTCAAAACCAAGTCGCATAAAAAATTCCATGTTTGTGCATTTTATTATTAATTATTTTTCCTATGTCTTTAATATCCCTGCATTTCTCCGCTTTTTTTTTCTTGCTTTCACTTGACAAACAGGCAAACAAACAGACTTCATTGTAAAAATGATTGATGCATTTCCAGGGATGTTTAAAATGAATAAATCCTTCAAAATTCGAAAGTCAGATTTTTGTAATAGCATTAGAATCCGCTAAGTGCGACTGACAACGTGATGAACTATACAGCTCAAATTGCTAAAGGTAGAAACTTGAAACTTTGCATACATGGGGGACCCGACCTTTAAGTAGAAAGAAAAATCTAGCATCTTGAAATTTTGCACGAAAAGAATTTGGAATCTAGGATTTTATTTTTATTCCAACATTCTTTTGGCTATAACAGGAGAATGTCTAGACACATAAAATTCGTTTTTATACCAGCATTTGCAGAAAAAAAATCTCAAACTTGTTTTTAATGTACTTTATTTCTATATGCAACTAACCGTTCTTAATATATTTTAATTTATAGTTATAACAAACTTATTTCTTATTACATTTCATAATTTAATTTTTTATTCGGTTTTTATTCCATTTGTAATTATAACAATGCAATTATAACTTCAACTATTGAAATCGTCTGCTGACTATTCTTCTAATAAAACTGTTGAAAATATATTTTATTAATAATTGATTTTTAGATTAAAATAAGGCAACATACTTTTAAAGGCAAAATAATGTGATCTGGAATGATATATTGTTTTACACACTGTAATTTCCATGTTAACAGAGCTATAAACTATGGCCTATTTTATGTCTAAATACGAAACGGTTTTTGATATGCAGCACTTTCATGAAGCGTATAAGTATCACATTTAGTGACCAGCTATTTAGGCCGCACGAAGCGTGGATTTAAATGGTTAATATTTTATATACTTGCATAAATATGTTATATGTTGTAGAAAAGGCAAAACGGTCAAATATTTCGAGGTATCTGATATATTTAATATCTAATTTATAAGATTTAGCAGATAAAGTTATTAGAAACTTTTCATTGCTTTCGATATCCTTGGTCAGAATAACACCGGACCCCTTAATGCTTAGTGATGCCCTCGCGATCACAGAGCATATCGAATTCAAACCAGATCGAAACTGGAAGCAAATAAGTAAATTGGGAATTTGAAAACCTTTCCCCTTATGTTTATTTTACGATAATAATTTTTATGTACTCTCCATCATTGAATGGGCAATGCATCTTGCAAATAAGTATTTTTACTTTCTCATACTATAGAATATGGTACAAAGTATTGTTTTTGCGAAAAAATTTTCGCAAAAATTCGTTTTGACTAACTTAGCGTGATGCCCATCTGTCTGTGGTCAATTTCTTGAGTACAAAATAGCTGCCACGAATATTATTGGATTTTCACGAAACTTTATATTCGGCTTCGTTAACAAATAAAATCTAGAACTCGATATCATTTATTGAAAATCAAACGAAAACTTCGAAATTTATTCGAAATTTTATATTTTTTAAATATGGCAGCATATAGGACAAAATTCGAGATCATCATGCATAAAAAGTGTTATTTATGGCTTAATGACTTCATAACTTAATAGTTTTAAACAATGTAGTGCAGAACAGTCACGGTACAATTATTGTCTTTGTGACGTCATTAGCCTCCCTTGGGAGGTAGTTAACCCCCCTCGAACGGATACATTGTCAAATTTATCATCAAAATTTTTTTTCGATTCCTTTAAAATGAAGGGTAACATTCTATAAATGTGATCATTTGAACCAACGATACAAATTTTTAAAAAAATTTCTTATAAAATTTGCAAAAAATAAAAATATATATATACTATAAAATATATTCTAATATGAAAAAGCCGAGTGGAGCCACAGTCCAGTTTATTCTCATTATCATTCTTCCTTTCTTTAATTATTCTTATTTCTGATTTTTACCAAGGCGGATTTCGGTTCCGAAGGATTTTCCTACAACTTTTATACGAGTAATTTCTGAGTTTAATTCATGCCATTCTCATGTTGGAGATTCATAATTGGAGATGTAATTTACGAGAGATAGTTTATCATGCCATTTCTGAGCAACTGCCGTCAGTATGAATCTTTCCGGGAAGATTAACAATGGAACGTCACGCAAACAGACAAGATTTCTAACCTCGTATTACTTGGTAACCTTGTTTCAAATAGAAAGGTTGATCTGCAACAAAAGAACTGTGGAATATGTTAAAAGATCTGATACGTACAACACAGGACTTTTCCTACAAATAAAAAAATTTTGTTCTCCAGCAGCAACAAAATTTCTTTGTAATTAAATCTGATTAAAAACAATACGTTTATTGTTAATATCGCACTTCTATTACAGGCATTTATGGATATCGCACTTACTCTCAGCATGGAATAGCTGATATCTGGAATAGCTCGAAACCTGCAAATATATTGCTTATTGCTTTTCAACATAGAAAGTGTTTGAATGATAAAATAGCTTTTTTGTTTCCCCAGTAATTTATTTTTAAAACCACTTTAAAATTTTTTTTTGAAAGTTGGCAACGAGTCACTTAAGCAGATAAAAGAGTTGTAAGCTGAATGATTATAAAATTTTGGGGCTATTGATTTTCTGGGATTTATTCCAGGAGAATAATAATAAAATAGTTAATTTCTAACGTTTGTTCTAATCAAATGAATGGCAAAACACACACACATGCACATACATAAATACATTTTTCACCGACGCACCTTTTGTTCTTGAGTTATGTCATCAAAACTTCACAGATATATCCACATACTGACATTTTTCCAAAAGTGTTTAAGAGTTTTAAATCATATTGTAATTAAAGTATTCTATTCCGAATATTTTCGGGAAATCAACACTTTTTATACACTTTTATCCTCTATATTTTAATACAATTTAAAACGTGCCATAAAAATAAAAAATTTTCTGCATGTAAAAGTTATGATATGGACAAAATGATACTTTTCCTTCAGAATTTTGAATGTATTTGTGGCAGCATAGGAAAATAAGTTAAAATGATTGTTGTTTATTTCAAAGCAGAATTAATCAGAAGGCTGTGCTCAGTAACAATTATTCAGGAGAAAATCTTTGTATGCTTTTCACTTAAGACAAACTTATAATTTACCGTAGAATTTAGAATTCTAATCCGAATCATCGTAAATAGTCTAGATGTGCCAAATTCAGATTTAAATTGTAGTTTTAACCTTAATTTTTGTGTTTCAACTAAAATAAATTGAAGATCATGCTCCCATTGCATATAACAGCAACCATAGAATAGTTACCGCTTATTATGCGATCGTAAGTATAGTCTATAACTAAAATGGCAGCAGGGAAAATGTTATGTTCCCTAACAGAAAAATCCAGTCGAACCTACAAATCTAGTCCTGCAAATCAAAACCTAAATCCAGCCCCACCACGCAACTAGTTTCAAATTTGTTAAAGATTAAGCTGGAGTTACATGAGGCTGCAGCGGCCAAATCCATATCCAGAGAACTCGATAATAGGCAGCTTTAAAATATAGGATCGTGCTCCCACTGCAGATACATCATCTACGGTTAGAAACATTTTAACATTTTCTGGCATTACGAGTATTGGCTATTTCATTCTAACAAGCGCATACCAATCGCATAAACGGTCCAATGGGTATTTGTATCTGCAGTAAGTGCGCTATCCTAACTTTGGTAACTCTACCTATATGCGAGTATGATTTATAGTTAGCTTATCAAACTACCAATTTCTGATTGTCGTAGTAAAAGTTGGACTAACGAGGCGAATAAAAAGGAAAGATGAGTTTATATATTTTCCTTATATTGGTATCGGATAGTTGTCAAATTCTTTAATGTCTGCTTCCGTCTGAAATGTGATTAACTCATTAAAAGTTTCGCTAAATTTTAAGAATCTACGTATCCAATTTCATTTATAAATGACTAATTATGGTGTTTTAAAATATATATAATAAACATATCCACAGCACATATCAAATATTGATTTTTAACACAGCATCACTCTGCATTTAAATTCGCATTTCGATTTAATAAAAAGCATAGTCTTATTAAATTCTGAACTAAATAGTATTTCAAAGGTTTCGAATAATTCCTGAATTCGATAAAGTAGTTCAAACCTACATCTCTCGAATAAATAACATGCTGGCTATAGCAAAGAGCAATCTTATCCAGCTCGCTCAAACTTTCCAAGACCTCTCCACAGATAGTCTTGCACCAGATCTCGCTATTCCCACCCCCAATATTAAATCCCATACTTCTGATCCCCGCCAATATTCAATCCCCCCTCCCCTCCTCTGCAGCGGTGGTTTGACAAAACGTCCTATCTACCGGTTCATAGATTCTGGCCACCCATACACCATCTCCTTTTTCCCTTCTGAAAAGGACATGGTGTCCTTTTTTCCTCACTGCCCCGGAGCTGTCCTTTCCCACCCTATGTCCGTCTGTCCGCCTCATATCCTGATGCACTTCCTGAAAAGCGCGTCCTTTTCTTGTGTGTGGACCACTCCGAGCCCGATGCTCTTTTCTTCTCTTCTCTCCATCCCTGCCTCCGAGGATCCTCTTTTGCTCTTGCGCCTCTTTCGTACCTTCAATGGCAGCACGGACCCTCTCTCAGTTTTTTTTTTGTGGGTTTTTTCTTCCCTCCTTCCATCTGTGTGAGCTCTGTGAAGTGGGATTTAGGGCAAACCGCGGGAGTTAACGTTAAGGATTGGACATCACGTCGGGTCTAGTCTGGACATAGACGTTAGACAAATATGTAAAACTGAACTTTAGATAAATATGCGTGTCTTTGAAACTTGAGAAACTGGATGATATGTAAAATGCAGTTGAATATAATTTAATAAGATATGTAAAATATATGTAAAATACAGTTGAATATAGTTAAATAGGATATGTAAAATACAGTTGAATATAGTTGAATAGGATATGCAAAATGCAGTTGAATATAGTTTAATAACTAGTCATTTGGATTTATACTTTCCCTACATTGAATATATAACGGGAAAGTGTTTATGATGGGGTGAAAAAATTCTCGAATTTGGACGGTTGTATATGTTTTGAGCACTCCTGAATACGAATCAATCAATTTAATATCTCCCTCCTATACAGACTGTCCGACCTACCCGAAAGTGCACAACAGCTATTTGGACGGCCGATAGTGTCAATCAATTTAGACCCGTGATGATGGCAACCACAAGGATCGCTTACCAGCCTTCGCCTAACGCATCAGCTCTCGAATAGATCCATAAATCGTTTCCATACTCCACGTAAACAGAGTTAGTTTTGGTCAGCATTGAAGTCAACCGTATTCGATCCCAAGGACTTAAGAGGATATTCTCCCTCCATCCGCTTATTATAATTTTCCCTCATGTTAACGCATGAAAGCTATCTAGTTATTTTATTTTTTAGAATATTTTTCCCGCTGCATTTTACCGAGCATAGATGCTAACAATAGATAGGTTTGTGCTTTTCAAAAATAATCGATAAAATAATTAGAAGTATTTTATTCTATTAGAAGTAAGTTCTTTCTTTCTTTCTTTTTTTTTTTTTGCAAATTTTGCAAAAAAAAAATTTGAAAATTCTATATTATTGGTCCAAATATTCCCAACTATATAGCATGTTATATTTCATTTCATTCAAACATATTTCGATTAATGTCAAGTTTGACAATATAACCCCTCAGATGGTAACTTCCCCCTCAACGAGAGGGCTAATGACGTCATGATTACACAAATTATGTCGCAGCTATTTTTAATTTCAATGATTGAAACTGTTAAGTTTCGTGATCATTGAACCATAAATAACCGGTTTTGTATATAATTATGTCAAATTTTGTCCTAAGCTACCATGTTAAGAAAATATAAATTTTCGAATAAATTTCGAATTTTTAGCTCGAATTTCAAATAATTCTTTGCAGTTCTAGTTTTTTGTTAACAAAGTCGACATAATGAACACGAAAATCCATTGATTTGTGGCAGTTATCGTGTAGACGAAAAATCAACCATAGACAGAGAGACGGGAATCACATTAAAAGTAGTCAAAATGTGTTCAGGAGATTCTAAAACAAATATTGCCATCAAAATGTCGCAATCAAATTTTTTCACTTAAAAATACTTTATATTATATTCTGTAGTATATGAGAAAGTAAAAATTATTTATTTTTGCTCTTTATTATCAAATACGTTACTGTGTCCAGCAATAACTGTATACAATTTTTTTCAGAGTTATCACAAACCATTTTTGAGATATTAAAAATTATACCTTTCTACAAGTAACGTGATATCGATCGAAAGAATCAAGCGATATCCATATAATTTGGAGTTCTAATTTAAATTGGTAATAAAATTATTCTGCATTTTTTTAGCTTGAATTATAAAACAGCTCTAATTTGTGTTATTGTTTTCCGCAACATCAATATTTGGTGACCAAAAAAAGTCTGAGTTTAGACTATTCAAATATTTTCGAATACAAAGAAAGCTATCGAATGCTGACGCTACTTCATTCAATATTCTTTATTAAATATATCTGGCTAATTCGAACACGGTGGTGCTGAAAATGCTGTTCAAAATTCTTATTGACTGGAATAGATATAATGCAGCGAATGTGATTTTAACTTCCACAAAAGTTTCCATTACCGTCTATTTTAAAAAAACAAAAATTGTTATCCATAGCTGAAACGATTTTTACACCGAAAATTAAAAATTTGCAAACAGAATATAATTCCTTACTTTTTCAATGTGCTTCTAATTTTGAAAAAAAAAATCATTTAAAAATAATACATATGTGGCTCTTCTGCATCGGATCTTGATTAAATTTTGCAACCCTGAGTACAATTAGAAAGGGAGAAAAAATTAAAATTTTATAACCTATATTGGTCAAACGTCCCCATCATCGATTTGCAAATAGTCAAGCAGATCACAATGCGCGAGTTTGTTAGTTTGTTCGACCCAGATCATCCGATCTACCCGAAGGTGAAAAGTATCTGTTTGGACGGCCGGGACAGTGCCACACAATTTAGAAAGGAACCCAGTGGGGCGGCATCCACAGGGACTATACTCTCCTTCTTCTACCACCAACCTCTCAGAAAGACTTACGGATCCACATATTTAGCGTACCCGTACTCCGCGTTAAATCTGGGACAATTTGGGCAGAGAGTGCAATCCCTGGGCGCTAACCACTGGGCTGCCCCACCCCTTTACAAGGTGCGAGATGTAATCGCACCGTAAAAAAAGTTATTGGCTGCGTTTGTCTGATTCACACTGCAAAATCAGTGAAGTTTTAGTTTTAAAAGCCGCTCAAAAAATAAATCCTTGCCTTCACGGTATCGCTTCCCACTACTTGCATATCCCTTTTTCATATATTAATCTTAATAGCGTACCCCTTTTTATATTTTTATCTTTACAGCGTGCTCCTTTCACTTGTAGACGTTCCTTCTCTTTAAGATTGCGTTTTGTAATTTAGCCTGTTTTTATTTTTATCCATGTCTACGCGTGTGGGCAAGTTAAATCTGTAGATTTAAAAGTCCGTCTGAGAGGTGGTTATGGGAAGAATGGTATACGATCGCTGTGATTGCTACCTCCACTGGGTTTAGACCTAAATTGATTGGCACTGTCCCAAACGTCTAAAATGTTACCTTACACTGTCGGGCAGGTCTGACAGTCTGGGTGTAATAAACAAACCTTTTTTTGGCAAGCTTTTATTTAATTTCATCCGGTGTTTGTTTGTCGCAGTGTGATTCCAATCTTTGAGGCTCTAACAATTCTGGTTCCATTAAGCAGGGTGACATGAAATTTGGTGTGTTGTTGTCTTTTGTGGTACACTTTAGATTGTGAACCTTATCAGACTAGCCCGTTTTGTGCCCACCATATAGACGTGTACTCGTTTTTGGGGAATAACTCAAGATCCGTAATAACTATAGAATGCTGATATTTTGTGTACCGATGTCTTTCGTATAATTTAAATTTTTGGATTTTGAATCTGGCTAGTCCAGCTCGTTCAGAATCCACCATATGAATGGCCATTTCTGGAGGAATAACTCTGGAACTGGGACAGCCAGAAAGTCCAAATTTTGTATGTCTTTGTCTTTCTTAAATACATATTTCACACACATCGTTCTGCGTCGCCAAGTCACCACGAATTTATTTTTCTTTTCTAAGTTGAATGTTCCTTTAAGTGTTGTTTCTGTCGTAAAATTTGAAAGTTAACAAATTTAGCTTTGGGACCTCCCACTTATCCCTTGTAGGTACTTTACTACACTTTGAGAAAAATTGATGTGAAATCATTAGGCGACCACTATAATTTGTTTGCTAAGAAAGTAGAAAGCATTATCATTTCAGAATTATTATTTCAGTACCGTTTTGAAAGTATTATTGTTTCAGAAATATTATTTCAGTATCGTTTTAAAAATATTATTGTTTCAGAAAATGGAATTCATCAATTGTCTGATGGAGTGTTATACTATTATTGTCTGAGAAGTTGGAGTGCCTCACTCAAGGTGTGTTATTATTATTTTATTAATAATTTCCTAAATGTGTTGTAAAAAATATATATTTTCAAAAATACGCAGATGGCAAAAATAAAAGAATTGACATCTGATATTGCAGTAATTTTAAATAATTCAATAAGTATCATTATCATTGAAAATGTTTAATCGTGAACTTGCTTCTGGTTATATCACAAATTAATCAGTCTTCAGAGAGACTTTACATTTTCCTGAATGGCAATTTGATGTCAAATGTTTTTAGAATTTTCACATATTTGGAGTCACGTGCAACATTTGTTATGTAAGCTACGGTCTATTAAAGCGGGTTGCATAGAGTTCAAATGAATTATTTGGTTGAATTTTTGAAAAAAAAATATATATCAGGGCTTAAATTTAAAAATTATTTTGAATTTATACAATGTATTAAAAGATTTTTCTAATTCAAACTTGATGCAAGTTGTAATCATAAGTTCTCTTTTTTTAAGAGATTAATTTAATCTTGTTGATTAATTTTCAAGGAGTAAACTTGCTGACTCATCAGAAAATAAAATAGTTTAAACTCACCAGTCATATTATTTATTTTAAATCAGCATATTTGCATTCAGGAAGTTTCAATGGAAAAAAATAAATTGGCCTAATTTATATATCCAATTCGTATTTTATATGTTATAGAATTTGACAAAAAATTTGCTAAAGCTGTTATCTGAATCAATCTTTGAACTGACTTTTAAATCCATCTTCAGAATTAAAATCTTCGTTAGTTATTAAAAGTATCAACCAGTTTCGAAGGAGGCTATTAATTTTTACCTACGAAACCGGTAATACTTTTAATCAAGCTTGAATGCTATTAACTAAGAATATATTTAAATTTTGCAAATCATGCAACACATTTGAAAATCTAGAAATTATGAAACAAATGAGACTAGTTGAAGTTCAACTAAACTTTTTACGAGATGGTGTAAAGTTACACTACAGTGCAAGTGTAAATATTAAATAACTTTTTATTTATTTAATTTTTTTTCAGATAAAAGTTGAAAAATTTATGTTAGGAAAAAAATCATAATTGAGTAGAGTGCTAAAATAAAAAATTTCGAGAAATTTTCAATTTTATTGACCGGTTTATGCACTGAATTTGACAACCCCGAATTAATTTCTTTCTGTGTTTTTAAAAGAAAGGAAGTGCCTACAACCCTTAAATAGTCGAAAATTAATATCCGAGATAAAATTCTGGCTTTGGAACCATATACCCTGAAAATTGTTATAGAAGATGTGTTAAAAAGAGCCCAAATACGTGAGAATATGAAAATAGTCGTCATCTCGAAATTTTCAAATTTAATTCTCATTTTCTCTTTGGAAATAAAAATGAAAAATTAAAAGAAAAATAATTAAGAAAGTACTAATTACTCATATTTTAATTGCAGCGTACCATTTACGTCTTCGTGTATCAAAAACTGTCTTGATCGTTGTTACGATTGATACTATTAACTTATTTTTAAATGTCACCAATTATTGTATCTATTATATAATAATAAATTTACGTATTAATTATAAATAGATACTAATCACCAATGATCATTAGAATTTAAAATAATGAATGCTATTAAATTATTTAATTCCCCCCTCCCAGTAAAAATTTCTGGGTACGTCAGTGTATGGTAGTTAGGAATAAATCTATACTTATGATTTTCTATATTTTCTTTATATAGATTTTCATCACATTCATTATATCATACTATACTTTCTTTCATGTCATTATTTTCTAAATATTTTCTCCATATAATGTCGCACATTTCTCAATTTGCGACTGGCCCCATCAATTTCTGTAGTGAAGGAAATGAGGCGCATTGAGATATAGGGACGTACCGCCTTGAGCTTCTTCGTGGACTTGAGCTGGGTTATAGTGCCTGTAGCTAGGTCTATCAAGAGACTCCTCGCCACTCCTCACTTATCCTCCTTCGCCCTAATCACTGGGCCTATCTGTGGCCACTGCTTCTGGTAGCCGCCCACGTATCTGAGCAAGACGGGATCAAAAAATGGACCATCTCCTTCGGGCCGTATTTTGATCTTTCAGTTTGTTGCATGCTGTAGTAGGATTATTTTTTTTCCCTCTTGAAGATGGTACAGGGACGGTGAGATTCAATTTTACAGCTCTTTGCTGTCATTTCATTTTGAAGTTTGTTTTCTGTTGAATAACTCATTTTTCAAAGTGGTTTTCTGATGTGTACAGTTACTTAAAATGCATACTTGTGTGTACAGTTACTTAAGATGTGTACTTATGTGTGCAATTACTTAAGAGTAGACGTGTGATTATGTGCACATTTACTTAAGATATGCACTTGTGTGTATGGTTTCTAATACCGAATAAATCTTATAACAAAATGTATCATGATATTTTAATTCTGATTAAGTCTTAACTTTACTTTTGTAAATTGAAAGGACAAAACAATAGATAATAAATCTGGCTATAATGTGTAGAAGAAAATATACCGAAATATGTTATTGCATTAAATTTGCTGCCCATTTATATAATACAATATATTTACGAAAAATAAAACGTAAAATATTTCGCTCAACGTGCTGTAAAAATTGACTGTACGTAAGACTTCGCTCGTAAAATAGCGCTAAATGAGGATAAATAAGACAGAGTAGTAATTCCAGAAAAAAAAAGCAGAAATAATATTTGTTAACAGAAAAGATCTCCGAGAAATAAAGACTTTTCTAATCTGAGAGTAATAAAAATAAATTTTAAAATGCAATGATATATGAAATAATAGAACAAACTGCAGAAGAATGCACAAAATTTACTATAAACAAAGTATCTGTTAATATAGAACACAACGGAATAAAGTAGAATCTAATAAAAACTAAGGAAAACTATCAATTTCGGAAATAAAGTTATCTAACAATAAATAGGAAGTAAAACAGAACATTTTAATATAAAGGAAATAATACGTATTGAAAACTAAATGAATCGACTTCATCCTGAAATGAAAATAGTTTACAAATAATGGTGAACACCCTGTTACAAAACCTAAATGAACACACGTAAACAGAAGAGGAATAACAAAGCAGTTACAAATAAAAGAAGCTAGTTTCAACTAGTTTTGAAAACAAAATTAGCTACCTTCCTCTAATCAGAAAATCTAGATTAGATAAATTTAAGAAAATTTGTCTTTTTATACTGTTAAAAACTTGGAGGAAAATGTTCTCATAGCTATGTTGAGACATAAATATTGAGAATAAGTGTTAACATTTTATTTCCAAGGAAGGATTTATGAAAATTTATTTTCATGTAATACCTTTTCGAATATTTACTTTTGATTGAATTTGAATATCCCGTTGCTTTCATACAAACTAATAGAACCCTTAAAACAATATTTTTATAATACGATCAAATTTCTATCTAAGGAATAACAGAAACTCTCGAATTTCTAATTATAAGAAAATAATAATATAATTATTTGTAAATTTTCAGTATCATCTGTCACACTCTATTCCCTCTTTCATGGTATTGCAAATTTATTAAGCTCAGCAATATATGTCGAGATTTAAATGTACGATTGTGCGATATGTAGTTGCTATTCGGTTACTATTCAAGAGTCAAATTTAGCCACAGCTTGATTGTAACTCTAAATATAATGTATATGTTATAGATTTTTTGCCCTACCTCAAAAACTCCTCAAAATTTTACTTTGTGTTCGATCCACCCCCTTTCCATACCATAGACATATAGTATAGAGCGCAGACTTTTGTGTCTATGCTCTATATTGAAATAATTGAGGGGCACTGAGATAAAATCGTATCGCCTGAAACTTTTTCCTGGACTTAAGTTAAATCTATAAAGGGACTCGCCTTTCCCTACTCATCATACATCTAATTGTAAGATTAACAATAGTCATTTATGGTATTACCATTCAGAAAATATATTTTTAAAATATATTATATATGTAACTCCATGAACAAATATTTATAAATACTGTTAATTTTATCATTGTTTTACGCGTGATTAGTTTTAAGTCATTTTTTCATTCACATTACCATTCAATTTGCCTGTTAGAATACTTTTGTAATATTTAACACAACATTAGTTTTCCCTGTTAAAACGGGTTTTTACATTTCTAAAATTTAGACTGTAACTATAATTACTAAATATCAGAAGCGAATTATCAATTATAGATTTTTAACATCGCCTGTCTTTCCAATAAACTCACGAGAATCTCACTTTGGAACTGACCCCCATCATTTTCTATACCAAAGAAATTGAGTTGCATTGAGATAGGGTCTTATCGCCTGGAGCTTTTTCCTGGACTTGAACTAGGTCTATCAAGGGACTTGTAGCCTCCCTTGTCACCCATCCCCCCCACACCCTAATCGACCGGCCTATCTGTGGACACTGCTTCTGGTATCTCGTGTGCCCGCCCACGTATCGGCGCGAGGCGAGATCAAAAAATGGACCCTCTCTTTTGGGTCGTATTTTGAACTTTTTCTTCGTTTGTTACATACCCTGTGATGGAATTTTTCCAATCTCTCTCTATGTAGGTGGTACTATGAGTGGAGATTTAAATTTATGCCTCTCGGTAGGCATAAATCTTATTGGATATTTGTTGATCTGGATTTTGATGTAATGTGCATAGTTTCCATTACGTAATGATTGTTATAAGTATTTAAGTATAATGTTTAATACATACTATTGTGTCAATTATGTATAAGGGTGTTTAGAAAGAAATGTATATAAGCTAAAAATTTTAACCGTCAGATAACTTTTACCATTAGAAAGTTTTAAAGTTTTTAATTATATCATTGCTAGATGAAAATAAATTAAATTAAGGAAGTATTTTATTATCTTTTTCGTTTCTTACATTTTGTAATATCTTTTTCTCGTACACACATACACAGAGACATCACTCTGAAAATAGTTTTTTCGGGCTCTAGAATGCTCGAAACTTATAGATCCGTCGTAAACTCGAGTTGCGATTTTCGACACGATTCCAATACTTCCCCTATACATTACTATGTGTTGTAGGGAAAGTAAAAATTGCTTTTTATGTGACTAAGCCTCTTTGCATAGCAAAATGAAGTCACATAAGGTGTACAAACATTTCATTATCGAGAAAACAATTAATTCTGACACCTTCAAACACAAGGGAAATATCTGATATGGGCACAACAATGAAATTCCCTATATAATACAATGAATTTACTTCTTTCACGATGAAAAAATGATGTATAAGATCTAGGCATATTGTTGAATTGTACTGTTGGTGCTTTTCCTGCTGACAACATGAAAAACTATTTTGAGGTACTCGATTAACTTATATTTCACGTAACTCTAAACTGACAATTATCAACATTAATAGCATCCGTAATAAGCAATATAGTCTATATATTAAAGATTTTAATAATTAATGCATCAATTTTTTCAATAATTAATTCATCAATTGATGAATTAATTCAATCATTAATTCATCAATTTTCGTAAATTAGTGTCATTTTTGTAATTTTAATATTATTTTCATCAATCTAGAGTGAAATATCGCCAAGTTGGCAATATTTTGCTAAATTAGTCGCCAAGTTCGCCGAACTGATCGCCATGCGTTGCAGATACACGGAGAGCAGAACATTTCATATATATAAATGACTACTGGAGAAGTGTTAGACGTCAAAATACATAACTATAACAAAAAGTATCTTCTCTCGTGAGTAGAACGAATTAGGTTCACGAAAATGAGGTTAACACATTTATCGCATAATATTACATATGAAAAGTGAACATATATCACAATAGTTATTACTTTTTTTAATTCAATGTGATTTTTTTTGATAAATTTATTTGAAGAAAGTGCAATATTTCGAGGACGGTTCATTATAGTGATCTAAAATTTGTGCCAATCGCTTTCTAATAAAAAATTACATACGAAATCGTTATTTACGTCACATTATTGAAGGTTCTGATTACATTATGATTTATTTTCAAAATTTGGGGGTGTTCTGAACATTTAATTATGTTTGAAAGCAATAGGCTTCCAGTATTTATAGGCTTCCAGTATAAATAGGCTTCCATGCAATTTTTGTACCAAATTTCATTCATTACGTTCCTTTCGTTAGTGAGATATCGTCTCCATACACTCGCAGACACACACACATACACACACACACACACACACTACCTCAGCAATGATCTATTCGAGTTCAGGAATGCTTGAAACGTGGTCTTCTGTTGAAAACTCGAATTCAAATTTTCGACCCCATCACAATAACAATTATCAAATTTGACAATTATCAACATGACAATTATCATACTCTATACATTGTACTATGTATAAGGGAAAATGTATCATCAGGACCTCTAATACGGTATGACTGCTGAGCAATGTTTGTCAAAGTACTATTTGCGGTAATATTCTTTCTGCGATTCCAATGTACATTGTCTCTGAAAGGCAATTTAAACACTAGATTTCTTCATGTAAGTGCTGTCTATTATGATTTCCAGAAAGGAACAGCCATTTATCAACACTCTAATGCATCAATCAAATGCCTTCTGCAACGGTTCTATTATCGATTTTTAAACATTAAACAATATTATACAACTTTATAATTAGATTACTCCATATCACATTATCGTCAAGTTTGTTATTTTAACCTTTTAAATTCTCCTCTAAGGGCACTACAATCATTTTTTTCCGATCGGGCATGGTCAATTTATTATAGACAGGCCTAACGTATACAGTCATGAACCTTACCTTACAAAGTTTTGTGTATATAAGAAAAGTAGTGTGAATAACATAAATTTTTATTCTATCTATCCTATATCCTATTTTTGCATATTTAATGTCTTTAGCCGTTCCTTTAGTATTTTAATGTCCACCTGGGTGATAATTATGACCACCATTATTGTCATGAAAATCTGGTCCAATATCTTTACAACTATATCAAGTTTAATATGATTGTTAAAACATAAAATATTTTGCTAATATTTATAAACTTTTATATTTAAGAATAATAAAATAATCTTGCTCTGTATATTTTTTATACTGAGTTTGCAGTTACAGAATAATGTGTTGAGTTTAATCCTTAAGAATTATTGAACGTACCGAAAGAGAACTGCGGCTAGCATTTAAAAATCTGATATTCTTTAAAGAAAGAGAACTTTAGTTTGGGAGGGTCAATGGAACTGAGAGAGGAAACAGTTTCTCTTAAAGAACAACGAAAAAGAAATCCGAGTGGCCACTTCCGGTTCCGACAAGTTTCACCGTAGAGAACGATTTGTAGAAATCAAAAAATTGTACACGTAGTTGTCGTCTCACTGTGGCTGCGATGCTCCAGAATTTGAAGAAGGTTTAATTGGCAACCTTTTCATGACGATTGGATTGAGAGATTTTTTTTCTCCAACTTTTCTTATGAAGTGCTCTCTCAGAGGAATATTTTGTGTTATCTGCGAAATCTACAGAATAATAAAATTTTTGACATTTTTATATTACTTTGTCATACTGTTGTTCAGAGAAAGATCATGAATGGGTTTTGGTCATACACATGTAAGACTGAACACTGATATCTGTAGAGGGCAAAATTAATAGTCATAATGCATCGTATAATTGTGGTGTTCTGCTTAGAAATTTGTCATATATGTTTCTAATTTATCTCATAAGTAAAGTTCGATTGCCAGTGGGAATGAAATATTAAATTCAAAAAGTTCCATATGTGTTTAAGCTGCGCAAGAGGAATTTGTATGTCACTTTCTTTCCTGATAGAAGCAGACATGTGAAAATTTCGTCACTACAGTTGTTTCAAGGAATTAAGAAAACTCACTATTTTATGCATACAATATCCTTAACTAAGCTGTTGATAGTAGCAAGGATTTATTTATGCAAAGAGAACTGGATGGCTAACGTGCCATTCTAGGTGCAACAAAAGATTGCAGCTCGCTAAATCGGACAAAATATCTCCCAGTGAACGAAATCAGCGACTTGTCTATGGTAGAGTCCCTATAGATATTTTATTTATTTAATATAATATTTATTTATTTAATAAACGTATCCATTGAAACTCCAAAATAATGAAGCAAGCAAGCTCAACACATTTGAAAAGCTACATTTTAGGAAGTTCCGTCCACTGTTGTGGCCCAATTATTATTAGAGTCGTCTACTCTCGGCCGTGTTTTTGCAACATTATGATGTCCATCCAGTTCTCTTCTTTTAAATCCATGGTTAGTAGTAACAAATAGCCTAAAATTGCCACCCAGTTAAAAACAAATGACTGATTTCTGTTGCTAAAGAATACATTTAAATATATAGTAGTAATACATGATAGGCGATAAAAAACTCAAATGAAGAAAACAAAATCTTCATTATTTTAATATTGTTGGTGGATTCAAAAGGTTTATTTTTTATTTCGCTAATTTACGAAGCTTACATAATTTTATAGAAATAAGCACAAACAAAGATCAGGTGACGTTACAGGGTTTTGAATTGTATTTATTGTAGAGAAACTCAAAAAATTATTAGGTCACGTTAGTTTGGTACTCAGATCGTGGTTGGGACCCGTTCATCTGATGGCTCAAATAATGATTGCGGCATGTAAGGTCAAAGTGAGGAAACAATCAAAAGAGCATGAAAACAAATAGAAGAGTCACTAACTTTTAAGTGGGACGATGTTAATTAATCAAAATTTTATGAAATTCGCTATATTTGTTCTTTCATTATGATGAGACAAGCAGATTTTTAATTTCATTATATAGATATCGATGTTTATTGTTATGTACAGATAATATGTACATAAAAATTAATTTATGGCTAACACGAACTTTCCATAACTTCATGTCATATCAGATTTTTTTTTTTTATTTTCCAAACTAAGAAGAACACACCCTCCCAAATCAAAATATGTACCTGCATAAAATATTTGCCGTGTCATCGTCGAATTTTTCCGGATAAAATGTTCTCCCAAGTAGGAACAATCAACATTTTCATCTTTCTCCAGAAACACAAATAAAAGAGGAGAGAAGTATCAGGAGAGGATAAGGCTCCCAACACCACATTTTTTCTTCCCTTGATTCCTTGGTCACAAACTTTTCTCCATACATCTACTGATGATACAAAGCTTTCTGATTGCAGCAGGGAAGTATCTTTTTTTCTATACCAAGCAATATAATAGCTGTCGTGTTGTAGTTTAGAAAAGTCATAGACTGCTATTGAAGTGGGGGTTATTTTGTGTGCATAGAGAGTTTTAATACGTGATCACTTTTTGCATCTTGTGAGAACATTTAAAGCGCAAACAAGTACAGATTATGTGTATTTATAAACTTGCAAGTGAAACACATTGAAGTTTTTAAGATAAATGAACAGACAGGTTTTCATAAATTTAAACTATTTAATAGACTTCAGTAAAAAATACAGTTTTAGCTTTTAATACAAATTTCTTAGTACTTCCAACATGTGAAAATTAGTTGGCTATTTAATTGTTTAGAAGATGGTGTGATACTTCGTCATTAGATCAAAAACGGTATATACTAATAGGAGGGTGAAATGAAACTGCTACTTATCTGATTAAGAGGACTGACTGACTTCCTTAAAGTAATTGTAGTCACCTAATTTTCAAATATTTGGTTCTACCAAGAAAATAGAAAGTATTTATATAATGACAAACAGCAGGAATATTCATCGTATTAGATTTCGAAACCTTAGCAAATAAAAAACATTAATTATATACCATTTTTTAATATTTCAAAACGTCAAAATAATTTACAGAAAAGAGTAAAATCTTCTTGAGTTAAGCTGAAAAAAAATTGACCAATTAGGCTCGCTTATCCTTAAGTTCAGTTGTTGTTGTTGTTGTTCAAACCCAGACCGTCCGACCTACCAGAAAGGTGTTAAGCTCAGTTGTGACGTATTAATGAGTAGGTAATTCAAACGTTTACTAACTGAATCATAGATAAATAATCTATTTTTCAGTGCAGCAAATATAAATGACCCAGCTTTACTTTCACTAAAACTCATAAGAACCGAGGAGTTTTTGACTGCACTTTCAGCAAGTGTTTGGTACAATTTTTCATGTCTCTGCGGTGGTCAACAACAGCACCACAGACAGTTAGAATTTATCGATTTCGATCTTCAAGAAACTGAAAGTTCAAGGGAAAAATCAGAAAATTAGCTAAAAATAGAATTTTTTTCAACTTAAAATTATGCCGACAGTCGATTAATTAAACCAGAGTAACAGTCTAGCTTCTATTAATTCATTTAGAGCTCATTTACAAAAATAGCCGTTGATAGGATGGAATAGCCATTTTATTCTAACAGGAGCAGAACCAACTGGTCCATCGACATAAGGAAATCTTTTTACAAACCTCTATTTTATGAGTCAGGAGGAGACTGCCAAAAGTGACCGTATAACACAGCTAGTATTAAATTTATAAATCATAGAATTTCAACTTCATGAAAATAAAAATTCAGGTTGATAGTGACATAAACCAGAATATTCTAGACCTTGGAATTATTAAACAATCAGCATGGATTAACCATTTGTACTCTTGTTACAGAGCATGAGTACTCAGTAGTCGTTACCGGAAGTGATAGCAAGAAAACATAGTGTAAATTCTAATGTTTTTATTCCTTGTGGAGACCAAAAATTCGTCTGAACGATCGATGTTAATGAAATGATCAGTGATCATGATATTCTAACGGGAGCAAAACTGACTATCGATCAAAATTTCTGCACTAGCAGTATGATTTTAAGTTTTTGACTGCACTTTCAGCAAGTGTTTGGTACAATTTTTCATGTCTCTGCGGTGGTCAACAACAGCACCACAGACAGTTAGAATTTATCGATTTCGATCTTCAAGAAACTGAAAGTTCAAGGGAAAAATCAGAAAATTAGCTAAAAATAGAATTTTTTTCAACTTAAAATTATGCCGACAGTCGATTAATTAAACCAGAGTAACAGTCTAGCTTCTATTAATTCATTTAGAGCTCATTTACAAAAATAGCCGTTGATAGGATGGAATAGCCATTTTATTCTAACAGGAGCAGAACCAACTGGTCCATCGACATAAGGAAATCTTTTTACAAACCTCTATTTTATGAGTCAGGAGGAGACTGCCAAAAGTGACCGTATAACACAGCTAGTATTAAATTTATAAATCATAGAATTTCAACTTCATGAAAATAAAAATTCAGGTTGATAGTGACATAAACCAGAATATTCTAGACCTTGGAATTATTAAACAATCAGCATGGATTAACCATTTGTACTCTTGTTACAGAGCATGAGTACTCAGTAGTCGTTACCGGAAGTGATAGCAAGAAAACATAGTGTAAATTCTAATGTTTTTATTCCTTGTGGAGACCAAAAATTCGTCTGAACGATCGATGTTAATGAAATGATCAGTGATCATGATATTCTAACGGGAGCAAAACTGACTATCGATCAAAATTTCTGCACTAGCAGTATGATTTTAAGCATATTTTGACCATAATCCTAACATTTGCAATTTAAACTAATGCTACACTTGATGTCAATCTGTTTATTATTATTAAAGAGGCAAAATGGCTATTTACTGTAAAGTTTCTAGTTAGTAGTGTAGTTATAAATTTTTTGTAGTGGAAATATTTGACAAGGGCAAAACCAGCCGTCAATGTTTGTTGCAGTTCTGAGTGTAAGATTCCAAGCCAGGAAAAAGTCTTTTATAACAGGTTTTTGAATAGGAAACAGTGAGGAACAAGACATGATGGGTATTGATAGACTGCAAGTGATGTGTATTCGTGATTTGTCTAATATGTAAATTAAATATAGAGAAACATATTTTTCTTAGAACTTCTGTGAAAAGTATGAGCATGGGGATCATATCGGCCTGATAAATCTTCTTTCTGTTAACTAAATAAGAGAAATTAACTTTAATAGGAAAAATTTGAAGATCTGCTCATCCACCTTGTGTAATGCATAATTTAATGTTTTACGTTCACAAATTGATAAAAAGAAAATATCAATATTAACCATTTAACGAAAACATCCAAAATTTTATAAAATTATGGTTAACTCAGACTTTAAATTATTTTTCCGATAGTGAATTTCTTTTGGTTTTCTTCTCCTTAATCGAGTAAAAGCAAAACGAAAGCTCTCAAAAACAGAATACGTATGCTTCCATAAAATGTTTGCCGCATCATCACCGAATCCTTCAAGACAAAATGTTCTCCCGAGTAAGAACAATCACCGTTTTTATCGTTATAAAAATATTACAAATAAAAGAAACAAAATGACAGTGAATAAGATTCCCAACTCTTGGTTTTATTCCCGTCTCTTGATTCCAGATCATAAACTTTTATTCTCAGTTCTAACATAGTTCTAACATAATCATACGAGGTCCTCTGATTGTAGAAATCTTTTTTCATTTCCACATTCGAAGCAATATAATCACTGTATGTCAGTAGTTGTCAGTAGTTAGTGGATTACCACGAATAGAGGCATAGTTTTATGTAAGAGAGAATATTTTACAAGTAAATGCTTCAAACTACAATAGCTGCTTTTGCCGTTCTGTTGACCTTTTTGATGCACAATAGGGCTATTTTGACAAATACAGCTTAAATTGGATTCAAACTATTACAATTACCCATGTATAGTTAGGACTCCCGCCCCCCTTTACTCTAGACTCACATATATAATTGAAAAATGATTAATTTGTCCTTAAATGACCGTCAGTTGGGAACACCTGCTTTGTCTTTATAGAATTTTAGGACGTTTCCCATTTTTCATCTCAATATAGAAACTGAGGTCTCCAATGATTTTGAAGCCTCTTGCGACGTTTGAGTATAGAATATTCGTACCCCTTCTATTGAACAAAATATTTAATTATTTCTACAGTCCTGAGAAATATATTAAAATTATTGAAGGAACAAAAAAGTAGAGGATAATATGTTTATGCATTATGATCCCGCAGAAAACAGGTTTTACAGGAAGGCGACATTTCATTACATCAGTTGAGAAGAAGCTGAGAAGAAGTCAAGAAATCAAGTATCTCATAATGCTGTGTTATAGTATGTATACTGGCCTAAAAGCCAGTGGAATAATTCCCTTCCAAGACGGGCAAACATCATCTTGTTGAAATCTCAGTTACAGCCAGGTAACCTCGTTCCAGGAAATAAATGAGGTCTCCGTATATCTGGGTAGCATTACTCTTATTCACTCGACGGATTTAATGAGTTGGTAAAATTCTCAGACTGTCTGATAGCTTTTCAAGGCTCATTTCATTCGATGCCATCAATGTAGTCGAAACTGGGATTTTTTCTACTGAACTCTACAATTTGTATTGAAAAAATTCTGAAAACATGTAAATTCGGGAAACAATGAAAGTTAAAATTTTTGACACCATTACAGTAATTTATATTTGCATTGACAAGGGGAAGTGGAGGAAAATTAAAAAGAGCATAAATATTATAAAATTAAATACGCACATCACAAGCTGCTGATAATGTAATAAAAATAAAAATAAAAAAATAAAATGTAGGCTTTCCCTATATCAAGAATATTAATTTCCCCAAAGCGACAGGGATTATCAAAGAAACTGAACTTTATTCTCCAAGATAGGGATTTTTTATCAATTCATTTTCGTTAATTAAACATCACTTTTGCTCATTGGCAGCATTTAAAAAAATCGCCAAGTTGACAATATTTATCTGAGTTCGTCACCTAGGTCGCCAAATTGTCGCCACATTTATAGCCAAGCGTTGCATATAGTCAATATAACAGAAAGAATGACTTTTTTTAGTATGAACCAATGGTTTGAATTCTATAATCAATAGATGCTTCTCTCATGAATGAAACCAACTACATCCAAGAGACGGGGGCGTTGGTAAAATTATCCCATAATATTGCATATGAAATATCAACCTTTCTAATAATACTTAGTTCTTTTTAATTTTATGCAATTTTTTAATAAATTTATTTGAAAAATATGCAGTATCTCGAGAACAGTTTCTGCTAGCGTTCTAAAAATTATAATCTATTTTAAAGTAAAAAAAATACGTATGATGATTATTTATTTAACATTATTTAAAGGGTTTTGCATTTTATATATGATGTTTTCAAAAATTCATTCAAAAACTAGAGAAGGAGGTCTTCCAAACATTCGATTGCAATCAACAATCAATCAAGGATTGCAATCATTGTATACGGTATTTATTTACTGTAATAATCGCACCAAATTATTTTCGAAGAACTTTATTCCTTAGTAAGATGTCTCTTCTTTACAGTCTCACGGACATTCATATATACACACATACACACAGACATCACTTCAAAAATGTTCGATTCGAGTTCAGGGATGCATGAAATGTGATGTTCCGTCGAAAATGCGAATACGAATTTTTGACCTCGTCAGAATAATTTCCCTATACATTATGTTATGTATGTAGATAAAGTAAAAATTTCGAAACCAACACACAATACAAAATTAGAGTGTTGATCGGTGAAGATAAGAAACGGTTTTCTGCTTTAAGGCACACAAGAAGCGCAACCTTTTCTCGTAAGAGCTAGATCGGTAACTGATGCTAGAACAGCAAACGTGGCTGAAACGGTGTAAGAGGGTTCCAACGGCGAGAGGAGGAAAAGAAATAAAACCATGAAGTAAGGAACAAGTGGTAGGAAACTATGAACGGCAATATATCAAAATGGAAAGTGAACGTCCAACAAAGAACTCAAAGCATTTGTTCAGTGAGTAAAACTATGAACGTAAGTGTCCTATTAATTTATAAAAGCAACAAACCGGTTTTAGAAATTACATACATCGTCCAAACCAGCTGTAAAATTAACAGACGTGAAAAAAATAGTGAAATAAAATGTAGATTAGAAAATTATGTAACTAACTAGTTTTGAAAGCTAACCGAGCCAGCATCGTCAACAAATACTTTAAAAAAAAAATGAACATACAGGCAGAAAGTTACCGAAAAAAAGGAAGCAAACGAAACAGCAAAAATTAAACCAGAGGTTTCCAAGTAGGAGAGAAGAAACAACAATTATTATTAATAAGTGAGATTGACTGAGAAACAATCAAGAAATTTTGAATAAAAGCTCAATTCAAAAATAGAATTAGGAGTAAAAATGATCATAGATTTCCAAAAATTAAAAACTTGATTAATTTCCCAAAAATATTCAGTTAACTGTTCTCGCTGTCTCAAAAATAATTATTTCAAATTTAAAATAAATTAACGCCCCTCTATAGAAGTTATTCTTAGTTATTACATGACATAAATTCCTTTTACGACCAGTTATTTCAGTCTTTGTGTCCCAAACCTCGAAGAAAAAAATCTCGCAGCCAAAACACATGCTTGCATAAAAAAAATCTGCAGTATCATCATCGGATTCTTCAGGATAAAACGTTCTCCTGAGTAAGAACAATCATCATTTTCGTCTCTCACCAGTAACACAAATAAAAGAAATAAAATATAGGATAAGACTCGCAGAACTAGATATTTCTCTTGATTCCTTGTCGCAAAACTGTTCTCCCCACTATTTTCGGTACATGATTTCTGATGATACAAAGGCTTCTGATTTCAGCAGTGAAGTTTCTTTTCTTTTTATATTCGAAGCAATATAATCGCCGTCGCGTTGTATTTTAGAAAGCACAGATTGCCGTGAAGTGGAGAGTTACTCTGTGTCGAAGAGAATTTTTCTTTCCCGATCGTTCTTTTGTTTCCGAGGAGAATTTGAAATGTAAATACGAAAAATATGTGAGTGATGCGGATGAATAGACTGTGGAATCAAACAGATCAAAAATATTTTTTAACTCGCATATTGCTGTACTTATTACAGCTGAAAGAAAAAAAAATTTAACTTCAAATAGGAGTTTTAAGGTAAATAATTTTATCTTGTATTGAATCTTTTTTAATTTTACATTATCATACACCTGAATAAAGTATTAGTATTTTAGCTTCTCAAAACAGGAAAACTAACACTCTTAAAAAATTTGGTTGCAACTTTATTTTTAATAAATGTTATTTTAATAAATAATGTCACTTGGTGTCATAAATAGTCGTCTTAAGTGAAAATTCGCTCAGTTCAATTCTATCTTTTGATCTATATCAGCGGTTCTCAACCAGTGGTGCGTGTACCACTGATGGTACGCGAGAAGATGATAATTTATGCAATACAGTATGAAAATTTACCATGTTCTCAAAAAATGTGAATCATTAATATTTCACGTGACAAAAATTTATTGGATGATATTAAAAAAAAATCCTTAGTCAGCTTGTGGATTATGAAAAAAAATTAAAAACAGGGAAAGAGCAATTAGAATTTAATGCCATTTTGTTCAACATACTTATGTGAAGCACAATTTTCTTCAAAGCTGTAACTTAATAGCAAATATAGAATAAAATTCGACTTGGAGTCAAATTTAAGTTTATAATTAAATACATAAAATAGAACCAGATATAAAGAAACTAATTTCTGACACATTAAACCGATTTGCTAATAATTTTGCTGATCTTACATATTCTTAATAAATGTTAGAAAATAGCTAAAATTCATTATTTTTGTACGAATTTTTTATTGGAAACAAAATGGAAATAGACTATAAATCAATTAAATATAGTTTTATAGGCTCGACTTCCTATTAGAAGAAACAAAAAAGTTTTTGGTGGTACTGAAATATTTGAATTTTAGTTTTGGTAGTACAGATTTATGAAAGGTTGAGAACCAATGGAATTTATACTATAAATGTGCAATGTCTCAACCTTCTAGGTCACTGAAGGTTCAGTTGTTAATATTCTGTTTATAATTTAGAGTTTTATCTGGACTTACTAAGATCACTTAAAATATCTGCTTTAAAGGTGGTACTAATTATGGTTACAACTATTTCAAACTTAACGTACGACATTACTACTTAAAAGCATTTTATACGATAATAAAAGTATCATGCATAGAAAATCTCTATTAAGAAATTTTGGTTTGGAGTCATTAAACGATAATGAAATCAGAATAATTTCACATAAATATAACTGCATAATGACAATACATTGACTAAAGTATTCTTATGATGAACTTTGGGCATTAAAAATAGTAAAATATATCCATATTTCCTTTGCACGTTTAGTTTTCTCTAACTTTCGATCCATTAAGATCATATTTATTTCCCCCAAGTTGCCTCCCCAGGTTCTATTTCATTTTGAGGAAAATCATGTAAAAAATCATACCAATAACAATAAATTTATTTTGTATTATCATTTTTTCATGTTTTATCATATTCCAAATCATCAAATTCATTATCACTTAAAACATCGCTAGTTTTGTTGGGTTTTAACCTTGTCATCACTGTAGACGCCAATTTGAAAACTAAATAAGTACGATAAGTAGGTACGATAGGTTAGTAAGTACGATATTTTGTCCATGCATGGCATTTTCAGTACAATAATAAGGTAAATATTGTGAAAAAGTGATGCCGCAGAACACCCAACGTCTGACTGGAACTAATAATTAGGATGTTGGGGCTCATCCGACATCTGACTGGATCTAAATATTTTCGACGTCGGGACTTTTCCAACGCAAGATCGCAAACGGTTAAAGAAAAAAACTGAAAGTTAACGCGTTGAATTAGTCAAAACAAATATTTGCAAAATGAATCTAGAATTTACGTTTTAATTGCACTATTTCACAGCTTATCTCACAATTTTTCATGGAATACACACACTCTCTCTCTCTCTCTCTCTCTCTCTCTCTGTGCACGAGTGCGTGTGTAGAGGCGGGGGGGGGGGGGGGTTCATTCAATCTATGTATCCATATTAGCTCAGAAATTATTCGACAAAATTCCCAAAATTTAGTAATTAAGTCATGTGTAGTATACCCTGTAGAGCTGATTAGATTTTGGAACGATAAAAAAAAAATCTGCCTCTTTTATCAAAATAGCCTTCAAAAATCATCAAAATCTGAAATAAAAGAGTAAATATTCTTAAATGTATTAATGAAAGGCTTGTTTCATGCGTAATTTTCGACAATAAAAAAAATGAGATCAACCGAATTAGTGGACGAATCTATAACAAACTATTTTCGAAATATTTTAAGTTTTTTGGGAATTTTACCAGGCCGCCATTTTAAAATAAGCGAGATGGAAAAATAAAAACGAAAAACTATTTTCAACTACAAATTCGGTACAATTTCAGAAAAGTATATCTTGTGCGATTAAACGCAATTTCATGGATTATGAAAAGAAAAAAAAAAAAAAAAAAGAATATGCAAGTTTAAATCTGTAGGGAAAGTCATGTGCTGCCCACATCAGATTTTTGTTTTCCGAATAACGGGAAATCTTCACCAGAAAAAGTAAACAGCGTATTGAAAATGCACTCGCCTTTGATTCAACTTCGCTGAAAGTACCACAAAGAACGCACTTACGCTCTGTAGTTCATCGGTTCAAATTTAGCAACATGGGAAACAAAAAATGTTTTTCACCAAATGGGATCAGCACTTTCTCTCTTTGTCAATTTGCAGGCCAAATTGGGAACAAATTGAGCAGGGATTTCCTCCTCCGATTGGCAACACGATTATCGACCCCACCTTGTACCCCCCCCCCCCCCCCAGTCTAGCTGTTTGAATCAAATTTGTGCGTCCACAAAAATTTGCCACCCCGCACAAAATGCTCTATTTTTATTGGGGTATTAGAAGAACAGCAGTGAGTTAAACATTGTTTCAGAAATGATTTTGCTGGGTTTAGATTGTTACTTGCCTTTGAAATGATGCAGCGCGTGGTCAATTTATATTTAGAATTATTCCGTAGAAATATATTTTTTACAAGGGACTTCACTATTATAATTAGGGTGCAAGGGGTGCAAATCCTCCGCCCTAATAATATTTAATATGATAAAAGCGGGTGCTTTTAAACGGCGGAAGAATTTTGCCTTTGAATTTAGATGCAAATAATGTCATATCGCTAATTGTCGAAAACTTTTCTTACTTTATCCTACAATTAAATAGAGGAAGTGGTCTTGTTTTAGAAGTTTTTGAATTGAGATTTTGACCAAGCATCACGCTTTCATATTTTTTTAGCATATTTCCAACACTTTCGTAATGTTTGTGTGTAGACATAATAACTTCAGAAGGAATGAAATTATCGCTATGAAATTTTATATGCTGCTTGTAAGAAAATAAATTTCAAAACGATCATGAATAAAGCAGGCATATGTCAGTTCGATCTCCTTTTTCAGGCCCAAATAACCCCTTAGCAATAGCTAAGAATGAACTGCAATGAGGCAAGCGAAGACCAATTCAAACAAAGTTAGAACTCCCAACGCAAAAATTTGCAAGTGAGTGGTATTAGCCCTTAAAAAAAATAGCCGTAAACACATCAACTTATCGGCCCATGTTGTGTTTATGTTTTTTTTTTCCAATGGCTGATACCACACTCTTGCAAATTTTTACGTTGAGTGTTCTAGGTTTGTTTAAATTGCTCTTCACTTGCCCCTTTGCTATTATTTCTTAACAGTTGCTAAGGGCGCATACTGTTGCTCTTCTCGCGGAAGAAGGAGGTTTAAAACGCCATCGAAACAATTGTCGTCACCTAACTGACATATACCTGATTTCTTCAAGGAAGTTTTGTAAGTTATTTTTTTAGAACTAGATCAATGTTTTTCAAACTTTTCTGATCGCGGAACCTTTTTGATATCCAATTTGATAGCGGAACCCCGAAATGAGAAAAAGTCCATTGTTGTCCAAATTATGCATTCACAATTTTACGTGTTTTTCTTTTATTTTTAAGAAAATTTACACGAAACTATCCCGTAACGGAATCCTTGGAATACTGTCGTGAAACTTCCAGGTTCCAGGGAACTTGAAAAACTCTGAACTAGATAGTTTTTCTTCTGTATTTCACATGATAAGAACACGAATTATTCTAAATTCGGTTTTCATCGCATAATTTCCTATAGGAAACAATTATATTGAAATATAAGGCTTTGGAGCCTCACACGTCAGAAGAATGCTGGCCATGGAATGTAGCAAGAATACTATACCGCACATAATAAATGTTCACCTTGTTACTCCTTCAACACCCTTTGACTAAATTTTGGCGGTCTTGGTCTCTCGTTAAAACGAGGTAATTCATGAGATGTCCAGAGAGTACAAAACTCCTTCATAGCAAGTGTTCTCTGCTGGTAAATGTTCAAAATAATTACTACCAACCAGTGACAGTGCAAAACATTAGTTTAAGCCAGAACCGAAATCAAAGAGGTGATACAGTTAAATTCAAGGGGGGGGGGGGGGGGCCTCAATGGAAACTTTTTTGGAGAAGGTGGAGGGAAATGCACAAAAATATTAAATTTTAGTCTTCAAATATATTACTCTATTAAAAAATATTTTAATTAATTATACCTAAATACGACATTTTTACTATTAGGAATCGCTATTATTATGCGGTATTAAGTCAAAGTTTGTGTACTTCAAAGTATATTGCGCATTAGTATCTGCAAACTCTCACAATTATTATATATTTCCATCCATATAAATTATTAATAAATAGTTAATTGTTAAGCTATATATGTAAGCTAATAGTTGATTGCGGATCCATATAACTACTATATCAATATTAGTATATAGTAATTAAAATTAATTTTAATACAAATATTAACTAATAGCAAAGCTGTTCGAAGAAAATTTCTAAAAGTTAATGCATGTTAATGGTTAATATTGATTCTATAACTACTCATCAGTTGGTTTTAATTCTATACTGTACATGATAGTGAACCCCGCAATAATACAAAAGTACCCTAAATGCTTATTAACATCTTTTAAAATATTTTTGAATTAAATATGCAAATAAATTGATCATCAGTATAATAAAATATTCAAGGCTGAAAAATTTTAAGGCTGGCCATTCGGATAAGAATGGGTATTTTCTTCTTAGAGATAGTTCTATTCTTGAACTAGTACCTAAGACTGCCAACAACATTAAAAATTAACTTTTCGATATATCCCTTGAATAAATTGTGCAATCCAAATGCAATTTGATACAATTATTTAAATAGTTGACTTAAAAGGAATACTAATTTTTAAGGAGACCTTATCAGGAAAAGACCTTCTTTTACCGTTTTTTTTTTTTTAAATCGCAAAAATAGAATTTATTATGTTAAAAATATAAAATATTGCCATCTTAGGAGTAGTTTATTTTTTATAAGCGAACTAGTATTTAAATATGCCAAAGAAAGTTAAGCTACCACTTTATTTTAATAATTTCCATTTTGTTTAACAATACACGGCTTTTATTGTCGAAAATAGTCGCCTTAATAAAAAAATTAACTCATTTATCTATCAAACTATGTGGTTGCTACTATTATTATTATGTGAAAATTTTAATTTTTCAGCTCTTTGGTCACCGGCGAGCTTTTGAAGAGCTTGGAAAGACTTTTCGACCCGTTCCCCATTTTCGTCGCCCGCCGGAGGAGAAACCGAATATTTAGCTCTGTTAGGTTCTGTCACATGGTCAGTACTATAAATGTGCAAATATTCAGCCTTCTAGGTCACCAGGGACGCTACTGTATGGTCTGGAAAAACATTTTAGAACTCCTCCTTTTCTTTGACTCCGGGGAAGAAATTGAAAATCTAGTTCAGTTAGGTTCAATCTCATGGTCAGTACTATAAATATGAAAAAATTCAGTCCCCAGTGAGGCTTCTGTACGATCTCGAAATACATTTTAGAACCTCCTCCATTTCTTCTGCCCCCTGGAGAGAAATCGAATATCCAGCTCTGTCTGGTTCTGTCCCATGGTCAGTACTATAAATGTGCAAAGATTCGGCCTTATCACCAGTGGGGCTTCGGTACGGTTTGGAAAGACTTTTTAGAACCTCCTCCATTTTCTCGGCCTCCGAGGAAGAAATCCAATAGCTAGCTCTGTTAGGTTCTGTCCCATAATCAGTACTATAAATGTCCATGAGAGTACTATATGTTAAGATAGGTCACCTTCTAGGTCACCAGGGAAGCTTCTGTATAGTCTGCATAGACGTTTTAGAACCTCCTCCATTTTATCGGCCACCGGAGGAGAAATCGAAAATCTGACCCCGTTAGATTCTGCCTCATGATCTATTTTATAAACGAGCAATGATTCAGCCTTCTAGGTCATCGGGAGGCTTTTGGAGGGTCTGTATAAACAAAAACACGTAAGACAATTATAAATATTTATTTTGTTTCTTCCCTAAAATATAGAGGTGTAAACATTTATCAGGAGTTATATCCTAGTCAACATATTGCTTTTTTATTAAAAAATTTTGATTTTTAATGTCTATAATCATTAAAAGTTTCCTAAATGAAAAACCGTATGTTTTAATAGCGTATGATGCATTGTTCACATCAAATCATTCACTCTTATTTATGCTGGAGCGAGGTATAGAAAAGAAAACTTCATTTTCGTTTCACCCTAAGCCACTCTTCCTCTGATTTGCCCAGTTTCATCAGGACCTCCGATTGAATCATGCCACATTTCCCATCTTCCTGTATCGCGACAAAAATCAAGAGCGGGTAGAAATATGGCGAATTTCGGATGAGGGGGGGAAAAAAGAGAATTTTCTCTTGCGTATTTACGGGAACCTCATTTTAGGTGGTGAAAATGGACAACGGAAGTACATGAGACGTTTCCGCGATCATTCTGAATTTAAAGATTTAAAATAATCTGTAATTGTGAAGTATGTGATGAAGATATTTAGTAGCTTCCTTTTAGTTTATAGTAGGTGTTGTTTCAATGTTAGTTTAAAAACAAACATAAACAAGAAAGATCAATCATGCATAAAGCATTATGATGCAGAAATAGATTTTGGTACAATTTGAAGAAACAGAACTCTGAGCCAAATTGTATACACATTTTAAAAAAAACTGATGCGAGCAGCATATGACTTTTTTTACAGAATGCAATGAATTGACTTATTTCATAATGAAACAAGAAAGATCAATCATGCATAAAGCATTGATTATGAAACACTTTCCAACTTCAATGCAATTTTATATAAACATCTCTAAAATGCAATACATTCTTCGATAATACTTTTAAAATTAACACAATGCTACAATAATTTATTATATTTGAAAACTTAAAATTTCATCGGAAAAAGGGAACTTTATTCAAATAACGTCATTGAAATATAAATCGCCTGGTATAAACATCTCTAAAATGCGATATATTCCTCGGTCATATTTTTTAAATCAACATATTACTACAATAATTTATTATATTTAAAAACTTCATCGAAAACAACTGAACTTTATTCAAATGACGTCATGGAAATATAAATCGCCTGGCTCTCTCTATAGAAGTCGCATTTCATTCATAAACGTTTTTCCATTCCTTTCATTCATCACAATACTATAATAATTTATTTTATTTAAAAACTTAAAACCATGGAGGTACAAGTTATTTAACTCTATGCTTAAAACTTCAACGAAAAAATCATATGGTTCTCTGTGTAAAATCAATGAATATTCATTCATATCAGCTATATTGCAAATTCCATGAGTTAAGTAATTTTGCGTTAAAGAAATGCAGCAATTCTTATACAACTCATTCTACATCTTTTTATATTTGCATTCTCCATAAGTGAAAATTAGGCTTCGTTGTAGAAATAATCAAAGTTTGATGATCATTTAAATTGAAATATATTGTAATTGCGTTGTTTCAGTATGTAAATGCACAGAATTTTAGGAAAAATAAAGCGGTTTTAGAACGGATACAACACTAAATAAGAATTAAAAAGAACTTTAAAAATCACGATTTCGAGACAAGATGGATGCCATATTTTATTATGAAGTGGGTCACGTGATCCCTTCATATAATGGTCACGTGATCTCTTCATATAAAGGGTGTAATTAGTATTTTCATTTTTATTTAAAAAACTACTGAATATATTTTGCTGAAATTTTTTTATACATTTTATGGGATAATTTGAATATTTTCTAAAACTTTCGAAGCAATTTGTGAATTTTAAATTCGCTAAAAAAATGTTTGAAAAATTAGGTATCATAGGGTTCAATGTATTTCATTTTTTCAACCCGGGTTCAATCCAAAACTAATTGGGTGATATTATTCTTTTATATTCCCATAGGTTCCACAGACCGTCTGAACAACATACTAAAATTTCATTTTGATAAAGTCATTTTTACGGCAGTTATCGTGCTAACGGACATACAAACAGACAGACAGAAAGACAGAATGAATGAACAAAGTCATAAACACTTTTCAACTTTGTTGTAAAGTGTTAAAAAAGCCTCAATTTACCTCACTTGAACATGGTTTAGTATCATTATTTTCAGTCAACACAGTGTAAATAATCAAACAAGATGGTCAGGGGACATAAAATTCTTTCACATAAAGATTTTAAAATTTTTCTGGTAGAAATTAAGTCGTTTCATCGTAAAGTTTGTAATATAATTCTACATACAATGCATATCGTATGTCCATTTTTAACACTTTACAGCAAAGTTGAAAAGTGTTTATGACTTTGTTCATTCTGTCTGTCTGTCTGTCTGTCCGTTAGCACGATAACTGCCGTAAAAATGACTTAATCAAAATGAAATTTTAGTATGTTGTTCAGACGGTCTGTAGGACCTATGGGAATATAAATGAATAATATCACCCAATTAGTTTTGGATTGAACCCGGGTTGAAAAAATGAAATGCATTGAGCCCTATGGGACCTAATTTTTCAAGCATTTTTTAAGCGGATTTAAAATTCACAAATTGCTTCGAAAATTTTAAGCAATATTCAAATTGTTCCATAAAATATATAAAAAAAAATTCAGCGAAATATATTCAGTAGTTTTTTAAATAAAAATTAAAATATGAAGCGATCTCTTATACGACGCCTCTTATATGAAGCGATCACGTGACCATGATATGAAACGATCACGTGACATACTTCAAAATGATATATGGCATCCATCTTGTCTCAAAATCATGATTTTTAAAGTTCTTTTTAATTCATATTGAGTGTTGTATCCGTCCTAAAACTACTTTATTTTTGCCTAAATTCTGTGCATCTACATACTGAAACAACACAATGACAATATATTTGTGTTTAAATGCTCATCCAAATTTGATTACTTCTACAACGAAGCCTATTTTACACCTATGTAAAATGTAAACAACAAAATATGGAGAATGAGTTGTATTAGAATTGCTTTAATTCTTTAACACAAAATCATTTAGTCCATGATGGAGTCTGCTTAGCTGAGATGAATGAAATATTCATTGATTTTAGAAAGAGAAGGACGTTATTTTTCAATGAAGTTTTAAGCATAGAGTTTAATTACTTGCAGCTCCATGGTCTTAATTTTTAAATAAAATAAATTATTATAGTATTGTGATGAATGACATGAATGGGGGAATTATTTATGAATGAAATGTTGCTTTTATAGAGAGAGCCAGGCGTGTTATTTTTTCTATGACGTCAGTTGAATGGATTTCAGTTGTTTTCGAAGAAGTTTTCAAATATAATAAATTATCGTAGTATTATGATAATTCTAAAATTATTACCGAGGAATGTATCCCATTTTAGAGATGTTTAAACCAGGCAATTTCTACTTTAATGCCGTCATTTGAATGAAGTTAATTTTTTTCGATGAAGGTTTAAGGTTTCAAATATAATAAATTAATGTAGTATTGTGATAAGTTTTAAAATATTACCGAGGAATGTATTGCATTTTAGACTTGTTTAAATAAAATTGCATTGAAGTTGGAATGTGTTTCATAATCAATGCTTTAAGCATGATTGATCTTTCTTGTTATAATATGAGCCATGTATTAAGCATCAAGTGGTCTGTAAGAATATACATTTTATTATAACGTGTACGTTATGGCTTATTTTATGCAATAAGTATCTAATAAAGTATTCCATGCACGTGTTATAGTTCAATGCATCATGAGTGTATTATAAGTGTATTAACGTATAATGCGTTTTCCGCAATATGTTCAATATATCTTCCACGTGTGCTCTATGTCCACGTCTTTTACATTCTACGTATAGGTGTGGGAACCAACGTTTGTTCACTAACTACATATTCGTTTTAAGTTAACCTTTTGCTTACGGGTAGGACAGCGTCCATCCCAAACGAAGAACCTCTCAAAAAGACAGGTATTTGACATACCCTATCCCAAACATTTCGATCCCCCTTTTCAGGCATTGGCGTCCATGCCTGCAAAGGGGGATTGAACTGTTCATTTGGGATGGACGCTGTCCTACCCGTAAGCAAAAGGTTAACTAAAAATCATTCAGTTTATTCGGTATTACTGAATGGTTAGTTATTACCATCACACAATAGGATGATTTTCATTTATTAAGAATTTTCTGATAATAATTGCAATAAATATATTTTTAATGGTTACTGTCATTATTTATTTATACGCTATATTTATCTTCACTATATGTTTTCTTTTTGTTTTGCAAGAAACATCGTATTGACGACGAAGACACTTTGTATGAACTGTATATATTCGTTATAGTGAAGTAGAAAACTTTCAAGTAGAAAACATGCTGTATCTGTTTGTAGAAATTGCATAGTACGACGAAGATCAGTCCTGCGAAGCCTTCCTTCGTCATACGCATAGTGTGAATTGAATATATTTTACAAAAAGCAATTAAATAATATTTTTTATTTGAAATCTTAATAACCATAAATTTAATTACCATTAGAAATAACCATATGATAGTCATTGTCAGACATTCGCTGAAAAGATGTCTTTATAAAAAAAATTAGATGCATTAAACATCTCTGAAGTGATAAGATCATTATGAAGAAACATTCCAAAGAATTTATGTTTGAATATTTCATTCCCTCGCCCCCTTAATGAAATACGTAAGAATAGAAATCGTTTCAATTTACCATCAACCGTCTAGTAACCTTCTAGTGAATTTCGGGAATTTTGTTTGCCACAGTGCTCATCTTACATTCAAAAAGTTTTAATTTATCTTACCAATATTTATCTTACCAATAGACAAAACCTCTAAACTATTAAAATATTTAAAACAAAATTGCAAAAAAGTTGCTATGTAGGAAAGCAAATAAAATATAACAAAGGAAAGGACCCATATCTGTTACTTTCAGCAAAACTTTGCTAATAAGTTAGAAACAATTATGGGAGGTTCTAAAATGCATTTTATTTTCAATTTATACGTGTAAAAGTAACTTATAGAGCTGAACTACCGATAATAATTGTATGAATGGTATAGTTTAAATTAAATTGCCAGAACTGCTGAAAATATAAAACAAAAACTGCATTAATAACATGGCACATAACGAAAGTAATGGTACCAATCAACTCAGGAGGCGAAAACAAGCACAATCAACAGTACGATGGCATCTGCCGCTTTTTCTGGTGTTGTTACTTGGTGATTTTACCATGAAGAAGGAGACTGTTTCTGCTGTCGAAGGCTGAATAGAGTTACTTTATTAACGAGCTTTTGTTTTAGATAAATTGTTTAGAAATCTCTTTCTGGCTGGCACAGTTTTTTATACACAATCATCCGTCTCGCTTTGCAAACTAGTAACAGACTACTGCTATTAGTGCATGATTGGTAGATCTTATTAATTTTATTATTTCCATCAGCAGGTATTTCACAAATTATTGCATATAAGAAAAAAGCAAAAATTTGCTTCCTCATTCCTTGAATACAACACTTTGAAGAAGTGTTCTATAATTAAGTTTTATTAAATATATACTGCCATACTTTGCTTTAGATTATGTTGCGTTCCTGGTAATCATAACTCTAACAGAATCATCTCTAACAAAGGTAAAATTATACAATGTGCAGTTTCAGTCTAAGTTCTGAAGTTTAATAAAAGTAGACAAGGAAGGTTATCTGCATCAAAAAATCGTTTGCTAAGATAAAGTATATACCACAGGGAAGTATGACTATTTAATGGGTGGCTGTACTGTTTTCTTCCAAGGGCTATTAAGAAAGATGATTGATATATATAAGCAGAATATGCATACATCCTTATAAGACAATAAACACATACTTTGCGTAAGTTTTTATTGAACTAAAACGATTCAACTGGCATTTAAACTTCAAAGTTTCGACTGAAACTTCATGAGAAGATGGTATCTTTTATGTGAAATCAGTTTTTGATGTTTTTGATGCAATGACAGAAATACCTACAATTGCATTATCTCTCTTTCTCATGACTTTGGTAATAACAGGAAATTTCTTGGTTTTCCTTTCAATTTTTCCTGTATGCAACGCATTCCCTTCCTGAGTCATGCGTGCAATCTTTTAGTAACACAAACTTCTCTTGCTTTGGCTGGGGTGGCTGGTTTATTTGGAAGTAGGCTGATTTTATCTCCGAAATCGATTGATACCTATTCTCAATAATAATGTATTTATGATTATGTATTTAGTTTTCAGTTTAAGCAGTCAAATTTTAAAACGACATATAACTTTTTTTTTGCTTCCTTGAAGAAATCAGGCATAGGAAAATTAAATGACTAAATCAGTTGTTCTTAGCAGAGTACCCTATTTTTGACTTAAAGAAGAGGACTCAAAACGCCTTTGAAATAATCACACTCACCTAATTGATCTACCCTTGCTTTCTTCAGGGAAGTATTAGAAAGTTATATTCCCGCAAGCAGCAGTTTTATTTATTAAAATATAACATTCCAGATTCTTATTAGAAGTTTTGAAATACAGCAATTCCTCCCAACTGGTTTGAAGATTAGTCATATACCACTCCTCCTCCAAGCAATAACATTTTGTACCTTGCTCCTCTTACATCAACGTCATCAACCGAATCATGTCATATTTCCCATCTTTGTGTATCGCAACGGAGAGACACAAAGACCACATTTTTTTCCCCTCACACCCGGGGAGCGGACAACAATATCGATAACAAGCATATGATCGTGATGGAGAGAAAAACTGAAGAAGAGAGAATTTCGTAGTTTTTATTGGGGAGGATAGCTTCATCCGGGCGTGTGTATGAGAGAAGCTCGATTTTGAATGATACGGAGACTCAAGTATTCTGTAAAGAACATATATATTTCTAAGAGTGTTTGGAAATGATTGTATGGTATGTATTTTGAAGAATTGTTGAAATATTTATCAAGAAAAAAATATCGCGAATATTTGTCAATATATTTTACACTTAGAACTAGTACTGCGAAGCAAGATTACTATACTGCTTGTGAATTATTTAATGACTCCCGTATTTCCACTGGGGTCCAATATTTTTAATATAATAAAATTAGAAGCTACAGTAAAATAACGTTTAAAAAACGACCAAAAACTCTTGTAATAAAAACTTTATTAAATCTTCGAAAATGCAGCGTAATCACAAATGAGTACTAGTGAACCAGAAAACAGCCTGAGTTTCCGAACTTGCTTGTATAAGTGATGTTGCGCTTCTTTATTTCTCTGAAGAAGTAGGGTGTTTTTACCTTCGAAACCAGTTGATCAGTATTTATTTATGTTTTTGTTGCATTTATGCATTCTTTTATATTGTTAAGTTAAATACAACGTGTTCTTAAATATGTTTTGGCCTTAATGCCACTTTCAATGTGCAGTTGACCAACTTGCCAAATATTTTATTTTCATCCGGAAACTTGATTTGGTTTGAAGTGATTAACAGCTATATTTCCAATTTATGTTTTTATGTTCAGAAGTAAGTATAGAGTGAATCTCTACTCGACTGTCTTATATACTCATATGCCACGTCTTTTTACATCCAATTGTATCTCAATAGGTGCTATGTATATCTTTATTAGCTTTTGTTTGCAAACTGTCCTTACATATATATATATATATATATATATATTACATTACCTATACATGTTAGATGATATAAAAATAAAATTTCAGAGCCATATGAACTTTCGGCACACACATAGACACAGACGTACATTACATCGAAGGTGTTCGAAATGTATTCAAGAAATTTCAGAACGTATTTTTTTTTTGTAAAAATTTCAAATTTCATAATTTTCAGGAGTAGAATACATTCTATATATGAAAAAGTTAAAAGTTCTCTTCTTGTGAGTATTCATGTTTGAAAGTTTTCCTTATAACGTTTCCTAATTTTCTTTAATAAAAACATAATTTAGCAGGGATTCGGCTAATTTATATTAATACATACCATTAATATTATTTAACGCCTTTCGAATGCAGTTTTCTGTATTGACTGCACTAACATAATTTTTCTGGGAATAATTTACTATCGTTTCTAAGAATAAATGCTTTATAAATATTCGATTTCAAATATGTTTTGTTCCTACCATGCGAATAAAAAGTTGCTACTTAGTGCTTGTTCCTTCAAATAAAATTTCATGTAAATAACTTCAATTTGTTTGACAGACATCGCACATTTTCGGCTCAATATCCAAAAAACGGCACATGTTAGCTTCCTAAACATGATGGCATTTGCTTATAAATAATAAACGTCTCATAAAATGGTAATTTATAATTTTAACGTAATAGTTTTTGCGTTTGCGATTTTCATAAAAAAGGCTTCTTCCAGGTCCAATCTACCTCAAAATTTATTAACCCTTTGACAATTCAGATAATCTTATGTCAACAATTCAAATAACTGTACCAAATTGCAATTAAATTGCTTGATTTGTTTGTGCGATATCTCGTCCAGAGTTTCCGAACGGGTAGGTAGACATAACTCTTTATTAAAAAAAAGTAGGTGCAGCTGCTTACCAAATCCTTTTAAAATAAAAATATTTTCTGAGCGCCGGACCCATGGATGTATAATGATTTTTATATAATGATTTAGTTTTGTATAATTCAGTTTTGTATAATGATTTAGAATGCATTGTCAGGTGTTGCAATCGGATGCAATCGGATCGCTTGCAATCCGATAAGAATTCGGTCTCACAGCTAAACAATATAGATCGTCGGCTGACCAGTGCTAAGTTTCGTGATTCAATTTCTGGTTCGAGCAATTTTTATATATATAATATATGGGAAAGTCAGAAGAAAAAAAAATTTGACATTTCTAATACCTCATTTATAATAAAAAAATCTGATGTGGGCAGCACATGACTTTCCTTATATAATTCAATGAATTTATTACTTTTACAGTAAAAAAAATAGATTATTTTTATAGTAGTTATTTATATTCTTTCCAAGATATTGAATTTTCATCAATGAGTCGTCATTGATTTAGCGTCATTTTGTCTTTTTAATCCATTTGGCGAGTTTTTCGTTAATTTAGCAGCATTTTAAAAAGTCGCCAAGTTTGCGACATTTCACCAAATTCGTCGCCAAACTCTCGGGAAGCGTTATGGACGAAGAAATAAGTTATTCTCACAGCAGATAAATGACTATTGGCGTTCAAATACAAAAATATTACTCAAAGTATCTTTTTTCATGAATGGAACGAGCTAGATCCACGAGAATGATGTCACCAAATTTATCGCATGGTATTACATATGAAAAGTGAACATGTTCCTCAATAGAAAATATTTTTTTTATTTTATATGACTTTTTGATAATTTTTTGAAAAATGTGCAATATCTCGAGAACGGTTTATGTTAGTGTTCTAAAATTTATGTCAATCGTTTTCTAATGAAAAATTACATAAGAAATGTCTGTTTGCGTAACTTTATTAGCGATTTTGATTTTTTGACAATTTTTTCAAAGTGTCACTCGAAAATTTAGGGGGGGGGGGTCTGAACATTTGATTGCGTATAAAAACAATAGGCTTCAAGTGTTTACGAATTATGATTTTTGTACCAAATTTTGTTCGAATCGGTCGCACACACCCACACACACTCACACCTACACAGAGAGAGAGACATCACTTCAAAAATGTTTGATTCGTGATCAGGGATGCTTGAAACGTGCTCTCCCGTCGAAAACTCGAATTGGAATTTTCGACCCCGTCACAATACTTTCCTTATACATTATATATATAAGGAAGGTAAAAATAATTATTGGAATTGGGCGATTCCTTCACGAACAAGTCGTTTCATCCTATTCCCTAATTCCAAAAGAACTTCTCTGGAACTTGCAGGATAAAAATATAACACAGTTAAATAGTAAGATACGTTCTGATATGCTAAAATAAAATATTGAAATAACGCAGCAAATTCTCTAACATATACTTTCATTTATATTTAATAAAATACCTGGGAAGCGTTTTAAACCTATACTCGAAATATTGGGCTTCAAACACGATAAAACTTCAATCTGATTCTAACGGAAATTAAATCAAATTATCGGAGATAAACCTACAATAGAATCTTCACACTAAGCCTTATTACCTTTCCACAGCCCTCGTTGTGCAACTGTTATAGACGTGGAGTCTCATCTGTCCACTCGAGGAATTCTTGCATGAAGCAAACAGCATAAATTCTAATAAAACGCATATTTCCTTTTGTAGTCTGAACTTTGTGATTTTTATAAAGTGATAGATGGAATAATGAAATTAATAATGCAATGAAGCGAAATGAAATAATATGTAATTTTAATGCGTACTCATATACTCAAAGGAATATTTTCGTTCATAAGAATCAAAATAGGAAAGGACTGGCATGATTATGAAAAACGGTAACCACTGTCCCTAGTTCAAGTCAACATTGTAGAACTCTCATGAATATCACGTTCCCCACAAACTCTGTATAGCCTATACAAACCCAATTAAACTCTGCTGGGAACACCGTCAGGTTCTTCCCTGACTAGGCACAAACAAAACCATCGCATGCTCACTTTGATTTCGCACTTAACGACTTGTATTCTTCTCGGAAACATACGAAACAACCCAAGCATGTGCTGATTGGATTTTTCCCACGGCTTCCACCCACGGGGAGCGTTTGGGACGCACCGACATTGGGACAACAATGTTCCAAAGAGCGTGGTTTTGTCCCATTCCCATTTATCACAGCAACATTTTGTCCTGGATGACAGGAAACCTATGCAGAGATCGCACACTCAGTATTCTGCGGACGCCTTTCCCTCTGGTAATGAGAGAGGATGGGGATGAGTCCGGGGTAAAGAGGGATTAAGGGATGCCACTAAGTGGTGTCGTGCGATTATCACTGTGGTGGGTGATAAAAACGATCGGAAAGCGAGAGATGATAGTAGGGATTTCATTTTCTTTTTGTATTCCCCCCCCTGAACGGATGATATCGGCTAATATGAAAGAACGAGTAAAAAACGTTTCAAAGAAGGATGTAAAATGTTTTGAGCTATAAAAATGACGTTATTTGCTGTGATTTTTAAATTTCGTTTTAGTTTAGACTGAGCATTTCCTAGGCATTAGGTTCGCAAATTTATGAGCACGCCTTAAAAAAGAGACGTATGTTTTCCCCCATTTTGAATAACGAATATGTTAATTTATTAACACTTTACAAAATAGTTGAAAAGTGTTTATGACTTTGTTCATTCTGTCCGTTTGTCTGTCCGTTTGCACAATAACTGCCGTTAAAATGATTTTATCAAAATAAAATTCTAGTATGTTGTTGAGACGGTCTGTGGGACATATGGGAATGTAAATGAATAATATCACCTGATTAGTTTTGGATTGAACCCGGGTTGAAAAAATGAAATACATAGAACCCTATGGAGCCTAATTTTTCAAACATTTTTTAAGCGGATTTAAAATTCACAAATTGATTCGAAAATGTTAGAAAATATTCGAATTATTCCATAAAATATATAAAAAAAGTTTCAGCAAAATATGTTTGGTAGTTTCTTAAATAAAAATTAAAATAATAAGTATACCCATATAATATGAAGACATCACGTGACCTACTTCAAAATAAAATATTCCTTTTATTTTCCTCCTGAATAAAAATCGTGATTTTTAATGTTCTTTTAAATTTATATTTTGTGTTGCAGCCGTCCTAAAACAGTTCTATTTTTGCGTAATTTTTGTGCATCTATATTCTGTGCCAACGCAATTACAATATTTTTTATTTTAAATGATCATCAAATTTTGATTATTTCTACAACAGAGCCTAATTTTAATTGATGCAGAATGTAAACACATCAAGCTGTAATTGTAAAGGAGCTGTTTAAGAATTATTGAATGTTTACCACGCAAGATTATTCAATTCTGGAGTCTGGAGTAAAAGTGCATGAATGAAATATTCACTGCTTTTACATGGAGAATCAAACGATTTATATTTCAATGACGTCATTTAAATGAAGTTCATGTTTTTTAAATGAAGTTAAGCTTTTAAGTAAAATAAATCATCGTAGTTCTGTGATAATTAAAAAAATATCTCCGATGAATGTATCGCATTTTGCATTTCAGTTGGAAAGTGCTTTATCAATGCTTTATGCATTTTTGATCATTCTTGTTTAATTTAACATAAATATCAATTTTTTCAAAGCACAATTCTATATGAGATGTTTAACTAATAGCATTTGCAGCATGGAATACGTATACAGAGTTCTTGAGAAAACCCATAAGCGCCAAATAATTTCGGAAGGAAAAATTCCTAAATGTACTTGGGAAATGATCTAAAAACATATATAAAGAATCTAAATTTCGGGGGAGGCCCCCCTTAGGCTACGTTCCCGTATATATATATATATATATATATAATATATATAAAAATATAAAATTGTAAATCCAATGTTGGAAAGTAAGTAGTAACTCATAATACACTATCCCAAAATGTTCTTTAAAATACAAAGAAATAAAAGAAATTCAACCATAAAGAGGAAATTATAAAGCATAATGCAGGTCATAAAGACAAAGACAATCAACAAATTTCAAAGGTGATGAATGAAAATTGGAAAACAAAAAAATCAAGCAAAAAAGCTTGCGCGTGGAAGAGCTTTAGGCTTAAGTTCATTTCAAAAAAATTCTTGTCAAGTCCATATATCCCTTCGAAATGAACACAAAAATGCTTGTTTCTGAAACACAAGATAGATTTTATCTATAAACTTGTGTTATATGGACGACAAGCATAAAGATTGGAAAAATAAAAGGAAACATAAATACCTTAAAATACACTTCATTAGTACAACCATGACTGACGAGCAAAATATGACTAGACCAATGTTGCCATATACAGAAATGAAAAGATGTGATTTGCTGTTGCCATAGAGAGTAATAAAAACAATACTGCGTAAAAGCAATAAAATGAGATATTCTACAGTTAAAGCTGCAAGATAAAAAGATGAATAATAAATTCAAGGGAATGTAGAAGTACATATATAAAATATATATGTAGAAGTAATATGTATATATATATATATATATATATATATATATATATATATATATATATATATATATATATATATATATATATATATATAATACCTTTGATTTCAAAGATTTGTTTAATAATATTAATATAGATGATCTGTATAGAATTATTTTAGGAATTTTTGAAAAATATAATATCAACCTATAATATTCAAATTTTCTTTTTAAAAAATTACTTAACTTCACTCTTTATGAGAATTATATTCAACATGGTGGTACTTTTTTTAAACAACAGGTTGGTATCCCACAAGGGGGGTTTGCCTCATCATTGTTGGCTAATCTGTATTTATTCTTCTATGAAAAAAACATTAATCCAAGCTTGCATAATATGCACATGTTTAGATATTTAGATGACATTTTATGTGTATCCCCAAATAATAATATCCCTATAGTATTAAACTTTTATCCAAAAAATTTACAATTAAATGCAAGTAATAATGACACAAATGTTGCAAACTTTTTAGATTTAAATTTAAATTTACAAAATTGTAATATGGTTATAAACTTGTATGATAAAAGACAGGATTTTAAATTTAATACATCAAAAATTCAACATTTTGACTCTTGTTTGCATATATCTGTATTTAGAAATATTATAATAAACCAGGCTCTTAGAATCAATAAAATTTGTGATGAATATTATAAATTTGCGCACTTTATGGAATTATTGAGTACAGCGACTATTAATGTATATCCCCCCAAGTTTGTTATTACAATTATCAACTCCGTGTATCAAATTTCACTCGATAACATCCTAGAAAACATTCCCAATTATAGTGATTAAAAAAAAAAAAAATCAGTCAATCAAAAAAAATATATTATATATAATTATTTATTAATTATATAAATAAATAAAAATGAAAAATAATAAACTAAGTCAAAAACATTAGAAAAATCAAAAAATCGGAAAATAAGATGCATTAACATTAATGTTTTGAATTTTATTTTCGCAAAAAAATGTAACTTTTGTCAGTATTGGAACTACGATTTGAGCGCCCTTATAATGGTGTATAGTGGCATTCTCGTTTATCCAGTTTTCCTATGAATTACTTGTTTAGTAAGAATTTTCATCTTTGATTCATATTCATATTCAGGATTGCATATTTGGGAAGTTTTATTCTGAATTGTCCAGTCTCCAGCTTAGACTCACTGGACGGGTCTTAGAAAATTACCGTGAACGTTCGTACTGCCTCCCTGGTAGAATTTTGACTTGTTCATTCCGGTGCTTCTAGATTAAGCTGTTGAGGTTGATCGTGTATACACGTGGTGGAAGAAGAAGGGTTCATGCCGCATGGTAATACAAATTTTCTTAATGTATCCTTTTTTCATTTTTTCATTTTTTGTTGCCTTTAGTTTGAGTTTAAGCATTTATAGTAATGTACTATTGCTTAATCTGAAACAGGCATTTGTTTGGGTTAATTAGAATTAAATAGTCAGACCTGATGATGAATTTAATTCTGATTAATCATCGAATTTGGGACGGTGCTGTTCTTTTCTCTTATCGGCATTATGGCCGTGAATTTGCTTCTATGGTGATGTTAATATTACTTGAATTGTATTTTTATTTTTTATTTTTACATAATTCTTATTATTACATATTTCAAATATATATATATATAAGTAGGGGATTAGGGAGAGTTCAGCGCCACTTCAGAGGCGGTGAATCCCTATACTTTAACATGGGGAACCCTCCGAGGCCAGAAAATGAGTGCATCAACAGAGGCGGTGGTAAAGTCCCATGCTTTAACATAGGGGTTCTCACAAGTCGGTGTGAGACGGTACGGTTACGGTTCCATAAGACAGGTATGGAAAAAAAGGTGACGTCACAGAAGAGAGTGGAGTTTATGACGTATATTGTTTTTCCCTTTTTAAGTGTTAATGTTTTAAAAATTTCATAAATGTGTGATAAGGCTTTCACACCTCTGTGTTAAAATTGTATATTAAAGTATTGTTTTATTTCTGTGTGATTGAAAGTGTCAATTTCGAAATGTAAATGTCTTTTCTACATGTTTTCAATTACATTGACTTTTAAGGGAAGTGAACTCTAAAATCGCAAAAGTGTTTATGTTCCAGAAAAATAGTAATAGTTTTGTATTTTCGCTTCTCAGTCGCTAGTTGGGAACTTGCAGGTTTTGCGCACGCGCGCGTTTGAAAAAGGATTTTGGAAGCAGTGTGGAAGGAGTCGTGGAGAAATGTAGACGTGTGTGTTTGATTCGCGTATGATCGCGAATTTTAAGAAAAGGTGGATTAATTTTGAAAGTGGAGGGATGTGATTAAAATATGTAACATAGTTCGACAAGTTGTGCGTAGAGTCGTTTGGCTCGGTTCAGAGATGAGTCACTCGTGTTTTTAAATGAATCAGCCTGGTAGTAATGGAATAATGAGTCTTGTGAAAAGAGAAAATGGTTCTTTCACTGGTCGGCTTGAATCGCTAATAGGGCTAGAGGGAAAGCTCATTTTACAGCGATTTGTATTTGCCTGACTCCGCCTTGTGTCCTAAGGTACGAATCAACCAATCTCCGTAACCAACCAAGATGTCGAATTCCGCCAGCATGATGTTGTGTAGTCAAGTTTCCCGACCATTATGGATTTTGTTCTGCGCAAGAATCTCGATGAGTTTATGCCGAGAGTCCATCCTGATATCCTTTCCCATGGTACAGAATTGTAAATGTTATATTTAAAAGAGACGAGGTAAAGTTTTATATATATTTAGTCTTCCACCTAACGAATAGAGTGTTAATTGTCAAATCCTCGTGAGTATCAAGTCATTGATGATGTTATATGAAAATGTCGTATATGTTCAAAGTATACAAATGTGATATATAAATGTCAAGTATAATATGAGGAATATTGTGTTTATTTTATGTATCAGAAAATATGTGTATTCTCTTGGTTCCTCTTCCTCCAGGGGTGTTCTTAATGGTCACCCTACCGAGTGTAACTCTGAGTTGTTGCGAGAAATGCTTGTACTCCACTGTTTTCGATCAACTGCCTTGTTATTTCATGTTTAATAAATGTGTTTGATTTCAAAACTTTGTCTTCTCTGTCGAGTATACCAAAACGTTCGCGACAGAATTGGTGCCGTTACTTTTCTCGGTGAGTGGGGAAGAGCTGAGAGAATTAAAATTTTTAAAAATTTTCTTAAGAATTGAAATTTTGAAGGTTAAAAATTACCGTTGTGCTAAAATGAGTGTTTTCTTAAGTAAACAGAGTTCCATGTTCTGCTTTCGGTATTCTCAAAAACGAGTGTTCTTGGAATTTGATATGTGCCATTTGATAAAAAAAAATTGATTTGTTTGCATATTTATGTCATTTGATTTGATAAAAACTGGTTTTATTGTAAATACTGTTTAAGAACATTGCAATTGCATATTGTGTTAAACTATACGAGTATATTTGATTGTTATGCAAAATGGCTCCAATTACTAGAAACAAAAAAGTAAATGTCGGTAAGATGAGTAAAAATTCAAGTAAAAAATTAAATTCCTCCTTGAATTTGTCGCTTGATATTGCTACTGAGTCGGATTCTGTTAATTCTAAAAGTAAAGTTAAAAATGTTAGCCACAAAGCTAAATCTAATGAGGAAAATATATCAGATAAATCGCCGGTATGTCTGAATTCTTCTTCTGGCACTTTGCCAAATCAAAACAGTGCTTCATCGGTAAATGATAACATGTTAAAATCATTCCATATTTTCACACCTAAGTTCGCACATCATATTCCAAAATTCTCGGGAAATTCAGAGCTTTCGTTGTCACAGTTTTTGGAAAAGTTAAATTTAGTAGCCACTCATGCAAACTGGAGTGAGTGTGACAAATTAGTTTGTTTGAGATTGAATTTAGAGGGGGAAGCAAATAGATTGATTGAAGAGAATCCAAAGCACAGAAATTGTAAAAATTTGCAGGAAATTATTCACATTTTGAAAGATCATTTTGAAGTGACCGAAAATGTTACTAAAAACATAATTTCACTCGTGAACTTTACACAGAGACCAAATGAGTCGGTTAAACAGTTTTCGATGAGAATCGAAGCTGCTTCATTTAAGGTTGTTCCGGAAGATGTAGATTCCGAAAGTGAGAATAAAATCAGGCAAACACTTTTAAAAACTTCATTTATTAATGGTTTATATCCGGAACTAAAAAGATTGGTGTTGTCACAAAACCCTAGAGATTTTTATTCGGCTAGAAAACTTGCAATTCTTGAGGAATCTATTTTAAATGAAAATAATGCTATGTACTTGACTAATCCGGTACTTACAAAAAAAGGTGTTCTCACACCAGAAAAATATGTTCTCACACCAGAAAAATATGTTCTCACACCAGATCAAAGTGAAAGTATGTCAGATTTAAAAAGAAAAGTGTTAGAACAGGAAAGGGACATTGAATTTCTTAGGGGTAAAATAGAAAAATTTAAGTTTAATTCAGATAAAGTTAACGAAAAGCGTTCACCGCGTCCAAAGTGTGACAAATGTGGTAAATTAGGTCACGTTCAAGAACAGTGTTGGAAAAAGGTTTTTCAAAAAAGAGATGTGTACGGTATAAAATGTAGGAAAATTTATACCAGTCCTGGAACTAGGTATCACCAGGGTGAAAGACACAGAGGGCAAATGTCTGCAAATGAGTGGAAGTATAAAAAGCAAGGAACGCAAAATTATAAAAATAAGGAGTCATATAAATCTTTGCAAAATTCCAAAAATCATTCTTCTGGGAATCAGAGTAGATATCCCATGCACAATTATAATAATAGAAAAACTTTTGATAGGCAAACATCACATTTTGAGGAAAATAATATTTGTCATAATATTACAAATTCTTTGTCATCTTCTTCTATTATAAAAGGAAAATTAGTGAGCAGTGAAGTGTCAATATTGATTGATACGGGTAGTTCAATTAATTTAGTGTATGAGGAAGCTTTAAATACTGTACCCATTGCACATATGTTGCTAACATACAAACCAACAATTTTGCGTAGCTTTAGTTCACAAGATACTAAAGTTGAATGTTTAGCCACTATTTCGCTAAATTTGGGAAAAGAAAGATTCCCTACCGAATTTTTTGTGTTAAAATCACCAGCTCCTATTTCATATAATGTAATCCTTGGTAACAAGTTTTTACATAAACATAATGCTATTATAGATTATAATCACTTCTGTTTTAAGTTTTCAAACTCTTCCATTCCTTTTGTTGGTTATCAATGTACGAATAATTTACTTTCGATTTCAAATCATGAACCGGCAAATGAGTCGGAAAGTGCAGACTCAAACCTAAGTAGTGTCGCAAAGCGTATTGCTGTGCCTGACTCGCAGATGAGTAGTGGAAAAAGTGTTCGTGTGGTAGAGGACTGTAAACCGAAAGAGTTCCATACGAATGCATGTGCCAAATGCAAAGCAGATCTGGCACCGGTAGCGAATGAGTCTCAGGTCATTCGGGAAGAGTATGTGAGCAGAAATTTTTCGGAAAATAATGTAGTGCCACATTTGGGTAGTGAAGAGGTACATATTAACGATTTGGAAAATGGAAGCAAATCTTTTAGAGATTTGGTAGTAAATGCACAGAATGTTACTTTGCATATGGGGGAAAAGCAAAATCATGTTAGAGGTGGTACTGAAGTTAACTTTGTCATTCAACACAAAAACAATCCATGTAATCAGCAATTGGTCCACGTTAATAGATTAACTCCTTTACCTCCTAGACGTAGTGAATTGATTTCTAGCACATATAATGATAACATTGATAATTCTTCAACTCAAGAAACAAGACAATTTAAAAGTAGATATTTTCTAAACCATCAAAATAGGGTTAAAACTCAAAATGTTCCTAATTCACACAAGTATGACTTGCGCCCAAGAGGCCAATTTATTCATTAAAGTTACTTGTCAATTAAGGCAATATGTCAAGAGAGCAATTGGCTCAAAAGTAAAGTAAAATGTTTAGATTATGAAATTCTCACATTTTCAAAAAAAAAAAAGACTGATATTGTTGTGAGATGGACAATTATGTTTCATAATATTATATTTTCAATTGTTTCACAAAATGTTTTTCAAAACTGTATGCTATGTTAAAATGGATCCAATATTTCTGAACTTCTGTGTAATTTGCTTTATGTGTCAGTCAGCTGAATGTTCTGTACTGCAAGTTCTGTGCCAGTGCAGCTTTCTGAATGTGAGTGCCATGTTAATCAGGTTGAAGTAGTGTTTTAAAATTCTAAATACTTAAATAATAATTTTTTTTTGCTTTACTTTAATGATAAGCAGTAATGTTTTAAAGTAATTTTAAGATAATTAAGTACTTGATGGATTAGAGTTTTGGTAAGGATTTTTAAGGATAACTGATAATTTTTATCTCTGTTTTATTTTATGAATGTGTGAATGATTTTTTTTTAATTTAAAGGTCTAGTAAATTTTAGAAATTTTTTTTTGTCATTTGGTGTTTGTTGACTTATTGGTTGGGGGTACCGCCACCTCTAGGTTTGCAACTTTCTAATGAACTTGTTTCTTGCCTGGGTGCCTGATCAACATTCTTGGTTTGAAAATTTGTCTCATTTTCTAAATTAGTAATTTTTTTAAATGTCCTTTAAAGTAATTTGTTGGCAAGGTTGGATAATAGTTAATAAATTGATTTCTGTGAAAAGTAAATTTATAGAATTTTAATTGTAAAATTTTTGAAGAAAGAAAACTTTTTGTTTAGTTAAACTTTTTGTGAGTTGAGTAAATTAAATTTTCATGTCTCTGTGGTACTCACCAGAAAATGTATTAGTGTTTAAATTTTAAAAGGGGCAATTTCATCATTTGTGTCTTGTTAATTTGGTGTTGTCTTGTAAAGGTCTATGCTTGTATTGAGACTTATTTTTTTTGACTCACGAGTCAAACTTTAGGCCACTCTTGGATTTTGGTTATTATGCTGGTCATGATCTTGTTTGTTTTTGTTTTTTTTCTTTGATGTACATGTACATCGCTCAAAATTTACACTAAATTCCTCTCAATGGAACATATGTCATTGGGAACTTAATGCAGGTATTTTCCTAGTATTGTGTGGAAAAATTCCCCGCTTTGCAGGAAATTTTTCTCCCGGGCCCCGAAGGAGTGTGATAAGGCTTTCACACCTCTGTGTTAAAATTGTATATTAAAGTATTGTTTTATTTCTGTGTGATTGAAAGTGTCAATTTCGAAATGTAAATGTCTTTTCTACATGTTTTCAATTACATTGACTTTTAAGGGAAGTGAACTCTAAAATCGCAAAAGTGTTTATGTTCCAGAAAAATAGTAATAGTTTTGTATTTTCGCTTCTCAGTCGCTAGTTGGGAACTTGCAGGTTTTGCGCACGCGCGCGTTTGAAAAAGGATTTTGGAAGCAGTGTGGAAGGAGTCGTGGAGAAATGTAGACGTGTGTGTTTGATTCGCGTATGATCGCGAATTTTAAGAAAAGGTGGATTAATTTTGAAAGTGGAGGGATGTGATTAAAATATGTAACATAGTTCGACAAGTTGTGCGTAGAGTCGTTTGGCTCGGTTCAGAGATGAGTCACTCGTGTTTTTAAATGAATCAGCCTGGTAGTAATGGAATAATGAGTCTTGTGAAAAGAGAAAATGGTTCTTTCACTGGTCGGCTTGAATCGCTAATAGGGCTAGAGGGAAAGCTCATTTTACAGCGATTTGTATTTGCCTGACTCCGCCTTGTGTCCTAAGGTACGAATCAACCAATCTCCGTAACCAACCAAGATGTCGAATTCCGCCAGCATGATGTTGTGTAGTCAAGTTTCCCGACCATTATGGATTTTGTTCTGCGCAAGAATCTCGATGAGTTTATGCCGAGAGTCCATCCTGATATCCTTTCCCATGGTACAGAATTGTAAATGTTATATTTAAAAGAGACGAGGTAAAGTTTTATATATATTTAGTCTTCCACCTAACGAATAGAGTGTTAATTGTCAAATCCTCGTGAGTATCAAGTCATTGATGATGTTATATGAAAATGTCGTATATGTTCAAAGTATACAAATGTGATATATAAATGTCAAGTATAATATGAGGAATATTGTGTTTATTTTATGTATCAGAAAATATGTGTATTCTCTTGGTTCCTCTTCCTCCAGGGGTGTTCTTAATGGTCACCCTACCGAGTGTAACTCTGAGTTATTGCGAGAAATGCTTGTACTCCACTGTTTTCGATCAACTGCCTTGTTATTTCATGTTTAATAAATGTGTTTGATTTCAAAACTTTGTCTTCTCTGTCGAGTATACCAAAACGTTCGCGACAAATGTAAGGTTTCTTATAATTTTTCTAAAAAATGTAAGTTTTTTCAACAAGTTGGATTTTGAGGGTTGTCGGATTTCTCTATGGTAAATAACATGAATTTTAAGAAAGTGTCACTTTTAGCGTTTTTTCGCAAAAAGTTTTCAAAACGTTAAAAAAACAACAAAAATGTACGTTTTTAAAATAAATTGTGGTTTTTAGATTGTTTGAATTCTCTATGGGAAATAACATGGGTTTTCACACTTTTGTGTATTTTTTGTAAAAAAAATGTGCGTTTTTGCAAAAGTGTTACCAAAAAAGCGTTTTTTGAAAAATGTGACATTTTGCGATTTTTTTTCGAAATGCCGTTTTCTCTATGGGAATTAACATAGGTTTTCGCACTTTTACATTTTTTTAAAAAAAATGTGCGTTTTTGCAAAAGTGTTACCAAAAATGCGTTTTTTGAAAAATGTGACATTTTGCGATTTTTTTCAAAAACACACTTTTTACTTGTAAAAACTAAGAAAAAAACGTTTTTAAAGTAGCAGAATCGCGTGAATTAGTGTTTTAAAGTAGCAGAACCGCATGAATCAGGTGTATGGGAATCTCGGGAATCTCGGGGGTTTAAGGGGTGTGTTTCCTCAATAATCATAGATACTTGTTTTCAACTATCCAAATGCAGTAAGGTCTCTTTAAGAAATTAGATGCTGTTAGAAAAATATATTATTTTTTTTTTATTGTGGTCCCACCTCCACCCGGTGTATAGGATACACCGCCACAATCTCTATTTTTTTTCTTTTTTTTTTTCCTTCTTTTTTTTTTTTTTCTTCCTTCTTTCTCTTTTCCCTTTTTTTTATTTTTTTATTTTAAAGTGTCCGTAGGCATAACTTGTGATACCGTCCTCGAGTAAATATCTTTTATCATCAATGGGTGACAAAGCCACCTTGTTCTGGCATACAGTGAATAGTTTATGATGGCTACTATCAATTCTAATCTGTTCTTCCATGGTAGGTCTAACACTCAACAAGCACTGTCTGTAGTCATTGTGTGTAATTTTGCGTGCAACCACATGTGTAGAAACACCTTTAGCTCTTTTCTTTTCTCCAGCATATGATAGAATAGAGTACATTTTAGGTCTAAGTCCTATAAACTCTTGAATGGGGGTTGAATTCAGTTCATCTTTAAAATATCCAATACGCTTTTTATTGTCTTCACTGAAGAGGGGATGATCCTTGGGATAGTCAGAAAAATCATACAAGTGCTTATGCTGGTTCATATCTTCATAAATATCAGCAGTTTGGACTTCATAAGCCAATGAATCAGTATCGGTGAAGAGAAGCGAAGCTTTTTCACCATATTGGCTTTTAATATGTTTATAATGAAACTCATACATCAGGAGTTTAGATAACTCCAAGATAGCAAAGCCAACGTATATAGGCCGGTTCATTAAAATGCAATTCCTTACACGTTCAACACCCACCAGATCTTCGCTAAAAATCCTGATAGCTCTATAAGCTGGAGATGCCACCACCTTCAGGGCCCGCTTTGAAGAATTCACTAGTTCAATATTCACTCGATTTCGAAGATTCTCCATCGTTTTTCCAAACACAGCGTTATTAAGCAATTTAAAAAAGTCTTTCTCAAAATTAGTCTTTGCCTTCTTTCTTTCTTCTGTGTTAAATTGGATGTATTTCTCCAACCAGGGCTTCTGATTAAATTTTAAGGTCTTGTAAATTTTCTCGAGTCTTAAACCTAATGATAGGTATAGCTGAAGGTTACGATAGTGAACAATATAATGTTTCTTGTCATGCAGATTGGGTACCAATTTCGTAGTACTAACAAAATGTCCATGATGTAACTGTTGAACTAGTCGTTCAGCATAGGGGGAGAGCATTTCTCGTTCAATCTTCACCCTTTCAGGGGCTATAGGGTATTCATTATGATAATCATGTAAGGATTCAGGATACCCCAGATCCACTTCAAATATATACCCCTCTTGGGCATTATCCTTTAGACTCATTATCCAGGATTCATTCAAATTTTCTGTCGATATCCATTCAAAGCCACCATAGGGCAGTGGTTGAGACATGGCCCAACCATATAGGTTATTAGCATCAAGATAGATAATGTGCTTATCAGGCTTAGTAGAATCGTAATTTTCCAAATAACGATTATTAGCCTCGGATCTACGCTGACTAATCATACATATACCACCGCGGATTCCACGTTCTATAAACAGTAGCATATTTTCATCTGTGAGTAGTTCTAGGGTTTGCTCAGTCATTTTCAAAGAGGCCTGCCAAGCCAGTCCAGGGGCGGTCATCATATGGGCGGCATCTAAATCATAGTTCTTCTTGCAAATTCTTCTAAAATTCTCAAATACATCGGCTAATAGTAGCACATCTGTCTTGACATACAGGTCGTGATATTCTCCCAAGTTCTTTATGTTAAAGGTATCCCATACAGTTTGGGCATGTTGATAATCTTCACTCTTAATATCTTCACCTTTAATATCATTATGAAATGCAGAAGGGGGAGGGAGTACATTTTCATCAAATTTTTGAAAGGATGTCATATAGCTATAGGGATATACTCCTTTCCTAATAAGAGCATTCTGTTGTACTATATCAGGGAAATGTTCTCTGAGAATATGAAATTCACTCAAGTCTAAATTGTAAACTAGCTTTTCCAGGGAAGCATTCAGAAACTGTAGGCTATCAATAAATTGTAAACAGACACGGGGCCCCTCTTTCTTTGAAATCTTAAAAGATATGTATTTTTCCATATTAGTGGCAATCACATCAATTTTATGGTCTTGCAATTTCCCAAAACTCAGCATAATATGATGAGAGTCATAATTTTTTAAATTATGAAACACTACAGGGATATTAATACTTTGCCTATAGTTAAGATTACAGGCATTATGCAGGGCACCTCTATAGGCTCCAGTCACGTGATTGTGATCACGCACACGATCTGTTTTCAGTTCACGATGGCACACGTTACAATGGGTAGCTCTTTCAAAGTCAACTTCATTCTCATTAGTCATTCGTAGTGGTTTAACATAACGTAATTTTTCTCCAAGATACTGTTTCTCCATTATCAAGTTGTTAAGAAAATGATTCACAGGGTCGATACCTCGATACACAGTAGCTTGTTTCAGGCATTTTCCATCAGGCCCTATAATAACATAAGCATATCCACAAGGTTCATGAATTGCTAGTCTATGCGTGTAAGATCTAATATTCGAGGGTTTAGTAGTGTCTTCTTTAACGATCAAGGCTTCAAAGTCAGCATAAATGATGAAAGGGATGGAATGCTGATACTGTTTGTTCGTGAATTGGAGATATTTCTGATCTTCCGAGGGCATTTTAATGCGCTGAGGTGCATGTTCTTTACAATATTGAGCATGATCTTGTAAAAGATCATCTCTGCTGTAACGATGTAAACATCTATAACATATATATTGGGCTCCATTGTGCTTAGTTATATCTCCCAACAAGCGTGACATATTTCTTATGAGAGTATAGTGTTGCTTATCTTCATCACTAATCAACAGGAGATTCACACAGTCCTCATCTTCACGTTTGGATATATGCAAAGGAAAAATATCTTCATCTTCGTATCCATATACATTTATTCGTATATTATTCAATTTTTCAATCTGAGGGATCTTCACAACTGAGATAGGGTATTGAATATCCCCAAGTTTAATGTCATTTTCAAAACTTTTATAATGTGACACTCTTTCAGGATGGCCTTCACGGGATATATAGTATTTGTGGGCTAATAGGCACCACACCAGGCATTTCTCGTCTTCATTTCGAATATTGAGTAAAGCTTTCTTGTCTGCAAGTTTTGTTGGCAAAGGTATATAGCTAGAAGCTGCAAGAGGCTTATACTTTGCACAGAAAACATCTATCTTTCGCATCTTTTGTAAAGTCCATCCAGAGCCTCGGCTGACAAATTCTTCGAATAACTTCAAGATTTGGGAAAAAGCTTCTTCAGCATTGTTGGGAGGGGTATCATCACGAAGTTCTGTCACAACATCTGTTCTAAAATATGAGCTGGATACCTGTTGGCCATTTGCAATGTCACGAATAAATTGCACATCCGCAATAAGATACCACTTAATAGATCTGTATGCATCAAGTTCGTCTTTTAATATCTTCAATAGCTGAGGGCGAATCTCATCAAAACATAGCATAAGATCCCTCTCTACACTTTCAGTGGGTTCCAGAGTGTGTACAGAGAATACATCTAAACCCTTCTTCTTCTTCGCTGCAATCTTGGGGCGTTTATTAGAAGTTGAGACTAAAGCAGGAGCTTTTCTCTTTTTAGAACCATGTTCAATACGCTGGTGGCGCAGGACATCACTTTTCTTGCTGAATATAAGTTCACAATGCTTGCATTTCACACCACCCTTCAGATGAAGTATCATATGGCGCTTCAGGTTATCCCGTCTAGTAAACTGTATGGAGCATTGAGTGCATTCAAACACTTTAACAGGAGAATGCGTATTCGCATGTCTAGCCAAGTCTTCCTTACGAACAAATGCACGTTCGCATACTTTACATCGATAAGTCAAGGCATCATCGTTAGAATGAATCTTCATATGTCTTGCTAAGGCATCTTTTCTAGAAAACTGCATTTCACAAGTAGGGCACACCTGCAAAAGATAAAAAAATACAAGACTTTAGTATAAACATGCATTATTCTATGTAGCAATGTAATACATACCCCAAGATGTATATAAAGTAATCATGAATCCATTATATTTTCCCCATTAGAAGTACTAAAATTCCTGAATTAAAGAATATATCCATATACAAGACATTCCATGTAAGATCCCCAATACATTTCATTAAATTCATGAAAACTCTCATTAAAAAGTTGTTACGCATCATAAAAATACAAAGTTTAATAAAATGAGAGAATAAAATCACATTAAAACAAGTACTTACATGTCCAATCCTGTTCAAAGAAGGTGCATTACGCATAGGAACGTCAGTAACAGTAGGAATAGTACCTCCGATATTACTTTCTAAGGCAAACATACTCGTAGAAGAACTTGAAACGCGTCTTAACAACACGAAATCCACAGCAGAAATGATAAAATCGCTGCTTAAAGACCACCTACATCCATTCATAAAAAATAGTTCCTGGTGTATCCTTCCGCCAAGGTCACCCCAAGGTTATCTCTAAAGAGTTCTTGATGTATCCGTAAGCCAAGGGCATGCCAAGGTCACGTGATAGTTATATCACGGTTACCGCTAGATCTACAACACGCGAATATAATTATGCACACATCCGATAAAAAATAAACAATTCGTTCAACATCGCAATCGATCCTTTTTAATAATCGTAATCGATATATTAAATAAATTCACATCTTTAAAAAATAATAGATTTTAATAAAATAATGAAAGAAAATCCCTTTGCGAGACCCCCTTAAAACCCCCCAATCGTTATGCAATACAGCAACGCGCAAGCATAAAAACGAATAACATATACTCCTCTCTCCCCCTCCCTCCCCGAGACATCAGCACTCACTTCTCCACACGTTAAACGTAACCCATAGCAACCGGAATCCATAATAAAACATTCACCTTCGCCCCCAACGTACATCCAAATACACAGTCATTCAACGTGAAACCCGTAATTTTACAGCAAAACGCACTTTACAGGGATTCATAGAACAAAAAAATCATAAAAAATCAACAAATTCACCCAGAAACTAGCTAAAACCCTCAAATTACTTATAATTATCATCTACATATGCTATATAACCATTTATAACCTTAAAAAGGTGAGTATGCTAGTAGTAAAGAAAGGGGCGTTCGCCAGAATGCGGTTGAAGCAATGCCGCCTAAAAATAGTTTCTGGAAAGAAAAAATAAATATTTTTTGGTATTTCCAGAAAGTATCCTCTATGTCATATTTTGGTAAAATTAAAAAAAGTTTTTAAAAAATTTTAAAAACTCAATTTTTTATTAATTTTCAAAAAATTCCTAATTTTCCTATTAGTATCCCTTTTAGCCGCTAGGGGGCGCTGATGGTCCATACCGCCACCGTTGGTGTTGCCACCCCTAAAAAAGTTTCTCCCCCACAGGTGTTGCTATGGCAACCGAAACAGAAAAATATTTCTAAGTTCCATCCTTGATAGTTCCACTTTCCGCCGCTAGAGGGCACTGATGGCCCATACCGCCACCGTTGGTGTTGCCATCCCCAAAATAGTTTCTCCTATACTTAGAAAAATGTCGTTCCAAAAAATTTATTTCCCCCTCAACCCCTTGTACAAGACTACGACATCGTTGCCACCCGACAAAAAGTTTCTCCAAAATTTTCACCCCCACTTTTTTTCATTCTCTCCCCCCTTTTACACCCCCGTCCAGGATTACGGAAGGCGGAATGGCCGCCATCTTGGATTCCGCATTCCGCATTATTCCGCCTTCGTCGGTGAACGCCCCTTTCTTTACTACTAGCATACTCACCTTTTTAAGGTTATAAATGGTTATATAGCATATGTAGATGATAATTATAAGTAATTTGAGGGTTTTAGCTAGTTTCTGGGTGAATTTGTTGATTTTTTATGATTTTTTTGTTCTATGAATCCCTGTAAAGTGCGTTTTGCTGTAAAATTACGGGTTTCACGTTGAATGACTGTGTATTTGGATGTACGTTGGGGGCGAAGGTGAATGTTTTATTATGGATTCCGGTTGCTATGGGTTACGTTTAACGTGTGGAGAAGTGAGTGTTGATGTCTCGGGGAGGGAGGGGGAGAGAGGAGTATATGTTATTCGTTTTTATGCTTGCGCGTTGCTGTATTGCATAACGATTGGGGGGTTTTAAGGGGGTCTCGCAAAGGGATTTTCTTTCATTATTTTATTAAAATCTATTATTTTTTAAAGATGTGAATTTATTTAATATATCGATTACGATTATTAAAAAGGATCGATTGCGATGTTGAACGAATTGTTTATTTTTTATCGGATGTGTGCATAATTATATTCGCGTGTTGTAGATCTAGCGGTAACCGTGATATAACTATCACGTGACCTTGGCATGCCCTTGGCTTACGGATACATCAAGAACTCTTTAGAGATAACCTTGGGGTGACCTTGGCGGAAGGATACACCAGGAACTATTTTTTATGAATGGATGTAGGTGGTCTTTAAGCAGCGATTTTATCATTTCTGCTGTGGATTTCGTGTTGTTAAGACGCGTTTCAAGTTCTTCTACGAGTATGTTTGCCTTAGAAAGTAATATCGGAGGTACTATTCCTACTGTTACTGACGTTCCTATGCGTAATGCACCTTCTTTGAACAGGATTGGACATGTAAGTACTTGTTTTAATGTGATTTTATTCTCTCATTTTATTAAACTTTGTATTTTTATGATGCGTAACAACTTTTTAATGAGAGTTTTCATGAATTTAATGAAATGTATTGGGGATCTTACATGGAATGTCTTGTATCTGGATATATTCTTTAATTCAGGAATTTTAGTACTTCTAATGGGGAAAATATAATGGATTCATGATTACTTTATATACATCTTGGGGTATGTATTACATTGCTACATAGAATAATGCATGTTTATACTAAAGTCTTGTATTTTTTTATCTTTTGCAGGTGTGCCCTACTTGTGAAATGCAGTTTTCTAGAAAAGATGCCTTAGCAAGACATATGAAGATTCATTCTAACGATGATGCCTTGACTTATCGATGTAAAGTATGCGAACGTGCATTTGTTCGTAAGGAAGACTTGGCTAGACATGCGAATACGCATTCTCCTGTTAAAGTGTTTGAATGCACTCAATGCTCCATACAGTTTACTAGACGGGATAACCTGAAGCGCCATATGATACTTCATCTGAAGGGTGGTGTGAAATGCAAGCATTGTGAACTTATATTCAGCAAGAAAAGTGATGTCCTGCGCCACCAGCGTATTGAACATGGTTCTAAAAAGAGAAAAGCTCCTGCTTTAGTCTCAACTTCTAATAAACGCCCCAAGATTGCAGCGAAGAAGAAGAAGGGTTTAGATGTATTCTCTGTACACACTCTGGAACCCACTGAAAGTGTAGAGAGGGATCTTATGCTATGTTTTGATGAGATTCGCCCTCAGCTATTGAAGATATTAAAAGACGAACTTGATGCATACAGATCTATTAAGTGGTATCTTATTGCGGATGTGCAATTTATTCGTGACATTGCAAATGGCCAACAGGTATCCAGCTCATATTTTAGAACAGATGTTGTGACAGAACTTCGTGATGATACCCCTCCCAACAATGCTGAAGAAGCTTTTTCCCAAATCTTGAAGTTATTCGAAGAATTTGTCAGCCGAGGCTCTGGATGGACTTTACAAAAGATGCGAAAGATAGATGTTTTCTGTGCAAAGTATAAGCCTCTTGCAGCTTCTAGCTATATACCTTTGCCAACAAAACTTGCAGCCAAGAAAGCTTTACTCAATATTCGAAATGAAGACGAGAAATGCCTGGTGTGGTGCCTATTAGCCCACAAATACTATATATCCCGTGAAGGCCATCCTGAAAGAGTGTCACATTATAAAAGTTTTGAAAATGACATTAAACTTGGGGATATTCAATACCCTATCTCAGTTGTGAAGATCCCTCAGATTGAAAAATTGAATAATATACGAATAAATGTATATGGATACGAAGATGAAGATATTTTTCCTTTGCATATATCCAAACGTGAAGATGAGGACTGTGTGAATCTCCTGTTGATTAGTGATGAAGATAAGCAACACTATACTCTCATAAGAAATATGTCACGCTTGTTGGGAGATATAACTAAGCACAATGGAGCCCAATATATATGTTATAGATGTTTACATCGTTACAGCAGAGACGATCTTTTACAAGATCATGCTCAATATTGTAAAGAACATGCACCTCAGCGCATTAAAATGCCCTCGGAAGATCAGAAATATCTCCAATTCACGAACAAACAGTATCAGCATTCCATCCCTTTCATCATTTATGCTGACTTTGAAGCCTTGATCGTTAAAGAAGACACTACTAAACCCTCGAATATTAGATCTTACACGCATAGACTAGCAATTCATGAACCTTGTGGATATGCTTATGTTATTATAGGGCCTGATGGAAAATGCCTGAAACAAGCTACTGTGTATCGAGGTATCGACCCTGTGAATCATTTTCTTAACAACTTGATAATGGAGAAACAGTATCTTGGAGAAAAATTACGTTATGTTAAACCACTACGAATGACTAATGAGAATGAAGTTGACTTTGAAAGAGCTACCCATTGTAACGTGTGCCATCGTGAACTGAAAACAGATCGTGTGCGTGATCACAATCACGTGACTGGAGCCTATAGAGGTGCCCTGCATAATGCCTGTAATCTTAACTATAGGCAAAGTATTAATATCCCTGTAGTGTTTCATAATTTAAAAAATTATGACTCTCATCATATTATGCTGAGTTTTGGGAAATTGCAAGACCATAAAATTGATGTGATTGCCACTAATATGGAAAAATACATATCTTTTAAGATTTCAAAGAAAGAGGGGCCCCGTGTCTGTTTACAATTTATTGATAGCCTACAGTTTCTGAATGCTTCCCTGGAAAAGCTAGTTTACAATTTAGACTTGAGTGAATTTCATATTCTCAGAGAACATTTCCCTGATATAGTACAACAGAATGCTCTTATTAGGAAAGGAGTATATCCCTATAGCTATATGACATCCTTTCAAAAATTTGATGAAAATGTACTCCCTCCCCCTTCTGCATTTCATAATGATATTAAAGGTGAAGATATTAAGAGTGAAGATTATCAACATGCCCAAACTGTATGGGATACCTTTAACATAAAGAACTTGGGAGAATATCACGACCTGTATGTCAAGACAGATGTGCTACTATTAGCCGATGTATTTGAGAATTTTAGAAGAATTTGCAAGAAGAACTATGATTTAGATGCCGCCCATATGATGACCGCCCCTGGACTGGCTTGGCAGGCCTCTTTGAAAATGACTGAGCAAACCCTAGAACTACTCACAGATGAAAATATGCTACTGTTTATAGAACGTGGAATCCGCGGTGGTATATGTATGATTAGTCAGCGTAGATCCGAGGCTAATAATCGTTATTTGGAAAATTACGATTCTACTAAGCCTGATAAGCACATTATCTATCTTGATGCTAATAACCTATATGGTTGGGCCATGTCTCAACCACTGCCCTATGGTGGCTTTGAATGGATATCGACAGAAAAATTGAATGAATCCTGGATAATGAGTCTAAAGGATAATGCCCAAGAGGGGTATATATTTGAAGTGGATCTGGGGTATCCTGAATCCTTACATGATTATCATAATGAATACCCTATAGCCCCTGAAAGGGTGAAGATTGAACGAGAAATGCTCTCCCCCTATGCTGAACGACTAGTTCAACAGTTACATCATGGACATTTTGTTAGTACTACGAAATTGGTACCCAATCTGCATGACAAGAAACATTATATTGTTCACTATCGTAACCTTCAGCTATACCTATCATTAGGTTTAAGACTCGAGAAAATTTACAAGACCTTAAAATTTAATCAGAAGCCCTGGTTGGAGAAATACATCCAATTTAACACAGAAGAAAGAAAGAAGGCAAAGACTAATTTTGAGAAAGACTTTTTTAAATTGCTTAATAACGCTGTGTTTGGAAAAACGATGGAGAATCTTCGAAATCGAGTGAATATTGAACTAGTGAATTCTTCAAAGCGGGCCCTGAAGGTGGTGGCATCTCCAGCTTATAGAGCTATCAGGATTTTTAGCGAAGATCTGGTGGGTGTTGAACGTGTAAGGAATTGCATTTTAATGAACCGGCCTATATACGTTGGCTTTGCTATCTTGGAGTTATCTAAACTCCTGATGTATGAGTTTCATTATAAACATATTAAAAGCCAATATGGTGAAAAAGCTTCGCTTCTCTTCACCGATACTGATTCATTGGCTTATGAAGTCCAAACTGCTGATATTTATGAAGATATGAACCAGCATAAGCACTTGTATGATTTTTCTGACTATCCCAAGGATCATCCCCTCTTCAGTGAAGACAATAAAAAGCGTATTGGATATTTTAAAGATGAACTGAATTCAACCCCCATTCAAGAGTTTATAGGACTTAGACCTAAAATGTACTCTATTCTATCATATGCTGGAGAAAAGAAAAGAGCTAAAGGTGTTTCTACACATGTGGTTGCACGCAAAATTACACACAATGACTACAGACAGTGCTTGTTGAGTGTTAGACCTACCATGGAAGAACAGATTAGAATTGATAGTAGCCATCATAAACTATTCACTGTATGCCAGAACAAGGTGGCTTTGTCACCCATTGATGATAAAAGATATTTACTCGAGGACGGTATCACAAGTTATGCCTACGGACACTTTAAAATAAAAAAATAAAAAAAAGGGAAAAGAAAAAGAAGGAAGAAAAAAAAAAAAAAGAAGGAAAAAAAAAAAGAAAAAAAATAGAGATTGTGGCGGTGTATCCTATACACCGGGTGGAGGTGGGACCACAATAAAAAAAAAATAATATATTTTTCTAACAGCATCTAATTTCTTAAAGAGACCTTACTGCATTTGGATAGTTGAAAACAAGTATCTATGATTATTGAGGAAACACACCCCTTAAACCCCCGAGATTCCCGAGATTCCCATACACCTGATTCATGCGGTTCTGCTACTTTAAAACACTAATTCACGCGATTCTGCTACTTTAAAAACGTTTTTTTCTTAGTTTTTACAAGTAAAAAGTGTGTTTTTGAAAAAAATCGCAAAATGTCACATTTTTCAAAAAACGCATTTTTGGTAACACTTTTGCAAAAACGCACATTTTTTTTAAAAAAATGTAAAAGTGCGAAAACCTATGTTAATTCCCATAGAGAAAACGGCATTTCGAAAAAAAATCGCAAAATGTCACATTTTTCAAAAAACGCTTTTTTGGTAACACTTTTGCAAAAACGCACATTTTTTTTACAAAAAATACACAAAAGTGTGAAAACCCATGTTATTTCCCATAGAGAATTCAAACAATCTAAAAACCACAATTTATTTTAAAAACGTACATTTTTGTTGTTTTTTTAACGTTTTGAAAACTTTTTGCGAAAAAACGCTAAAAGTGACACTTTCTTAAAATTCATGTTATTTACCATAGAGAAATCCGACAACCCTCAAAATCCAACTTGTTGAAAAAACTTACATTTTTTAGAAAAATTATAAGAAACCTTACATTTATGAAATTTTTAAAACATTAACACTTAAAAAGGGAAAAACAATATACGTCATAAACTCCACTCTCTTCTGTGACGTCACCTTTTTTTCCATACCTGTCTTATGGAACCGTAACCGTACCGTCTCACACCGACTTGTGAGAACCCCTATGTTAAAGCATGGGACTTTACCACCGCCTCTGTTGATGCACTCATTTTCTGGCCTCGGAGGGTTCCCCATGTTAAAGTATAGGGATTCACCGCCTCTGAAGTGGCGCTGAACTCTCCCTAATCCCCTACTTATATATATATATATTACATATATATATAGATATATATATATATATATATATATATATATATATATATATATATATATATATATATATTATATATATATATATATATACATTATAAAACTTGAAAAATTTATTTTCAATTTTAGTGAACAGATTAAAAAGCTAAAAGCAAAAAATAATTTATAATACATCTTATAAAGCGCTATGCTGCAATATTTACATGTGTATTCCTATATAAATTCCCAAAAAGAACAAGTAGCAATGTACTCGTACAGATTCTAGATGTGTGACAGAAGTACCGGCCGGGGGGAGTTGCGACCCCCAGCACTCCGGTTAAAGCTTTTTCCGCCATGGCAAACGCTCCCGGTAACCGATACTCCCTACACGATTTCCTTCATGACCTTTTATAAATCCGCAAAAATACATACATATACAATTTCATTAACATGTAAAATCTAAAAGTTTACTTTTCTACGCTAAAACTATCCATGAAGCATTCTGTAAAAATATAACAAATAATTTAAAATACAAAATTCTTAAGACTAAAGAAATCCCAGTCTGAGAGGATATTTTTTTAAAAAATGGATATAAGACCCATAAACCGCATTATTTCCATATAAAAACCTGTGTGTAAAATTACCTCACAATTAGTCATTTAATCCTTTTAAACCCTTTCTATTCAAAACTAATGTTTGAAATACTAGTCAGAGTGTCTGTATTTTTAAATATGGACTCAAGACCTATTGGCAACTCCATCGCCATATATATACTAATGTTTGAAATCATTTCACTTATGGTTAATTATTACTTTAAAAACTATATATTCAAGACTATTGAAATCCATGTTATTATTATTAAAATCCTTTCTGGATACCAAAACCTATTGGCTTCTTTATCACCATAAAAATCCTAATGTTTGAATTTACTTCACTTGTGATAGTTTAATGCTCATAAATCGATATATTCAATTCCAAAAACATTCCAGTCAGAGAGTTATTTTTAAATATTGGATACAAGACATTTAAACAATATTATCACCTTATAAATATATATACATATATATAGACACATAAATACGCCATAGTCCAAACTCTACGCAATACACCTTCCCATGGAACAACACATAACTTTTTGATTTTATACCACTTTCACATATGACTAAAGTAATTATTAAAAGTTCGTCCGATATTTCAGAAAACCCTTATAATCACGAACTTACAATCTGGATAACGCTTATAATGTTTCCACATAAAAATAGCCCTAGCTATAAAATTCCGGTGTATAGCCATATTGAGCTATCTGATTTATGATCCTCAATTTGGCATAAAAACACGTCACCCTCTGCGTATTACAATTACCGCCATTAGGCTATATCCGAAAAGTCGTATGTTGTTATCATTCCAAAATATCTCTTCCTGGTTACGGCTGCAGTTAAACCATTATAATTGGAAACCAATCTTATCAGAAAAGCGGGAGGATAACCCTCCTTGATAGCCTCCTCCAGAAAACGGCAATCACACTTGTATCTATCGTTGTTAGTAAAATTCAACAACTTATGTCGTTTCATTTGATTTACTATCAGATTTCTGAATATGTTACGGTGTAGACTAGTTGTCCATGACGTCAAATATTTGATATCAAAATTAAAGGTGTTACGTTTATCGTAAATACGATAACATTGTATAGTGGCAGGCTTCATTATAGTGAGATCTAAAAAAAGATCTCACTATAATGAAGCCTGCCACTATACAATGTTATCGTATTTACGATAAACGTAACACCTTTAATTTTGATATCAAATATTTGACGTCATGGACAACTAGTCTACACCGTAACATATTCAGAAATCTGATAGTAAATCAAATGAAACGACATAAGTTGTTGAATTTTACTAACAACGATAGATACAAGTGTGATTGCCGTTTTCTGGAGGAGGCTATCAAGGAGGGTTATCCTCCCGCTTTTCTGATAAGATTGGTTTCCAATTATAATGGTTTAACTGCAGCCGTAACCAGGAAGAGATATTTTGGAATGATAACAACATACGACTTTTCGGATATAGCCTAATGGCGGTAATTGTAATACGCAGAGGGTGACGTGTTTTTATGCCAAATTGAGGATCATAAATCAGATAGCTCAATATGGCTATACACCGGAATTTTATAGCTAGGGCTATTTTTATGTGGAAACATTATAAGCGTTA